>JALHBU010000044.1:0-158549 GCA_024340005.1 Tolypocladium tropicale | reverse complement strand
TGGTGGTGGTGGTGGTGGTGGTGGTGGTGGTGTTTCCCCCGAGCCTCGGGAGAAGCTTGATGTTGTGCCTTATGGAGGGCTTACTGCCGGTGCCTCAGGGAGGGCTTGCTGCTGCTGATGTTGCTACTCCCGAGGCTCGGGAGGGCCGGTAGAGGGCCCGTGATTGTTTTTGGCCATGGCTTGGGGGCCCAACTCTGACAAGCAAATTTTGAGAAATGTCCGGGAAGATGGCGAAAGGAGGAAAGCTCTGCAGAGTGGTGTCCTCTCGAGTCTGGGAGGACTGCTGGCTGTAGCAGGCGCGTCAACTACCTTGGGGCGGCCCCGAGCCCGGCTACCTTCCTCCATGGCCCTCTACGCGAGGAAGGCAGCGAGGGGCTGACCGGAGCTCTCGCTCCGACGAAGCTTGTAGCTGTCAACAGAGCCAGACAGGAAGGAAATTGCATCCCACATGGTTCTACAATGATGCAATTTATGTGCATCCCGTTGCTACGATTCTCCCAGGGAGTCGGTGAAGCGTTGGCCAAGTCGCCAGTCTCTCCGACAAAACTTGTAATAACAGGCATGTACCAGACCCGCCACCGATGGGCTAATCTGGGTGCAGGTGAGCGGCAGCCTCTAGCGGCAACCTCTAGCCACGCACATGAGGGCTGTCGTCCATTTTGAAACCGAGCTTCTGATCGATCAGGGTGCCGTGACCAAGCTGCGAGATTAAGTTTGACCTTCATGCGACGCTGGAGATTTCCCATCCTCCGCCTCCACATTGGCACATGGCCCAGCTCGCCCGGCCAATGGCGTGTTATGCTGCTCATCAGTCAGCATATGCACGATGGTGGAGCCCCTGGAGTTAGCAGGCCGGACGGCGTTTAATGCCGGGCAGCCTCCGGCCGGGCGGCGGCCTGGACCCTTAACTCGCCTCATTAATTTGGGCCCATTCTTAAATGAAGCAAGTTGAGAAGGCTCTCGCTCGAGCTGTCGTGGCTTTGTCGGACGAGTATAAAAGTGCAAGGAGCCTTCCGCTCGTCAAGTAGAAGCGATGCAGGTAGTCAATCAACCTTCTTTCACCCACCCAGTCCGTTTCCCTACGCCCTCGCGCGACGAACGTATCAAAAATGTCCCGCTGGAACCCCTCCAAGCTCACCTTTCTCATCACCGGCTGCTCCTCCGGCTTCGGCCTCGCACTCACCCGCCTCGCCCTCGCGGGGGGCCACACGGTGATCGCCACCTCGCGCGACCCGCAGCGCGTGCCACACCTCGTCGCCGAGGTCGAGGCTCACACCGGCAGCCGTTTTCTCGCCCTCGACGTCGACGACCCAGTCCGCGGCCCGGCGCTCGTTGACGAGCTCGAGGGCCAGGGCGTCCACGTGGACGTGCTCATCAACAGCGCCGGCTGGTCTATTCACGGCCCCGCCGAGAGCTTCGCCGACGATGAGATCCGCCGGCAGATGGAGACGGTCTTCTTCGGCCCCTATCGTCTGATCAGGAGCGTTGCAAAGCACATGAGGCGTCGGAGACGCGGGATGGTGGTCAATCTAAGCACGGGGGCAGCTCTTGATGGACGCGAGAGCATGGGCGTCTACGCCGCGAGCAAGGCCGCCCTGGACGGTAAGTACAATCGCGATCCTCCGACTCTGACGGGAGTGTACTGACGATGCCGCAGGCCTCATGCGCGTCATGGCCAAGGAGCTCCAGCCCTTCGGTGTCCGCACGCTCTGCGTCCAGCTCGGCGGCTTCGACACAAACTTCACAAACAGAATCACCCGCGCCTCGGCGCCCTTCCCTGACGACTACGCCGGATCCATGGTAGAAAAGGTGCTCAACAGCATCGAGGGCAGCAACTTCCAGCCCGACGGCGACCACCGCAAGGCGGCCAAGGTGATCTACGAGGCGATCGTGGGCGAGGGCGTCGGCAAGGAACTCGAGCAGGACTCGCTGGTCGTCTTGCCGCTGGGAAGGGATATGTGCAAAATGATGGACAGAGTCTACACGGATGCTCCATGGTGTAAGAATGGTGTGTACAGAGACATCTGCAACAACGTGTATCTAGACAAATGAGCAACCAGGGGCACGCACGCCGTGGCCTACCTCCGTCTACCAACAGCTCAAACCAACCACGAAGCCTTAGTTGATGTGCTGCTCTTGCAGGTGCCAACTCTTTACGAGTCTCGTTCATCTCCTTGCACTGTGCCAAGGTGAATATGACCATCCGCCCTGCTAGCTGGGATCCATCCCCTTTCGCATCCCTCCATGTACATGACATTCCAGTTCCATCCAGGTAAGCTGGTTACAGGCGGGGGCGAATGGATGGTGTGCTTGGCTGTTTGAGTTCAAGTTGTTCAGGGTAACTGTCACTAGAGCGGGCGGCCATGGACTCGGTCTATAATACCACATTGCCCGGGCGCGGTTATATGAGCGAGAGATGCCAAAATAGGGCCAGCAAGAATAGTGGCACATGTGACATACGTGCAACGCTTACTTATAAATGTCCTACCGCTGCCAAATAACATGGATGCAACAGATGTATCCTCGAGCCGAGTCCCGTCGTCTCGAAACGCCGCCCAACCCTCCATAAACGCCAGGTACAGCTCACGAACCATTGACCATACCCCTCGCCGCCTAAAACACCGTTACCGTATTCACGTAGTCGTTCTTGAGCACCTCAAACACCAGCCCCGGGAACCCGTACAGCGTCGTCGTCGAGTCGCCGCCGGCCTCGGCCCGCCGGGCGCCGCTCTCCTCCCACCCGCCGAGGAACTCGCAGCTGCTCCCCGGGCTGTCGCCCCAGCCACGGTTCAGGACCATACCCCGCTGCCACGGCGGCGGCTTGCCCGCCGGGAAGGCGCTCTCCCACGCCTCGTTCAGGCGCGCCTCGATGTGCTTGAACTCCGTCTCCGAGTCGACGCCGTCGGCCAGGTAGCCAATGTCCCAGCGGCAGCGCCGGTGGCGGTTGAACTCGTACGAGCCCGGGATGTTGCCGTGCAGGACGAGCTTCGTGGCGACAAGGCGGTCTGGGTGGCGCGACTTGATGGGGTTCTCAGTCCCGGTCGCGGCCGCCTCCGTGTTCGGCGGGGCGGGAGAGGGGGAAGTTGGGGTCGACAACAGCACGTCAAAGCCCAAGTAAAAGTAGTTGTAGAAGCACTCGCCGGAGGGGTTGCTCGCGGCGGGGTCGCCGACGGCCACCTCCTCCTCGTCGGAGGCGTCGGAGCCGGTGTTCATCGATGACTGGTCCGTATCGGTCAACTCGTCCGCCGGTCCGAGGTCCGCCGCGTTGGGGCGGCTCCGCGAGTTGCTCGCCGTCCGCATCTTGTGGATGACCATCTTTTGGTCGTTCTTGCGATAGATGGCGTTCGGCGGGCCCAGCTCCATGATCAGGTCCTGCGGCGTCGTCTCGCCCAGCTGGATGCGGAACGCGGTGCTCGTCCATTTGCGGAACAGATCCATCTTGCCGCCGCCGTACAGCCGGACGAGGGACACCTCGTCGGGGTACACCTCCTTGCCGCGCGGCAACGCAGACGTCGCCTTGATGCTGGGGAGGACCTCGGTCCACAGGGTTGGCCTGGCCTCGGCCCACGAGGCGCCGCTGAAGATGGCCATGGACGTGGCGACCTGGCTGCCCTCGGACGAGGCCAGCTGCGACACGACGTCCTTGGTCGGCGAGTAGGCAGACTTGGCCAGGGCGAAGTTGAAGGCGACGCCGGGGTACGACAGCACGTAGATGCCGTCCTCCTGCCCAGCCGGTGAAGGGATGAACTCGCCCGCGTACGTCGGCCCGAGCAGGCGGTGATATATGTGCTTGAACGACGGCCCAAGCAGCGACTCGCCCGGCGCCGACGCGCCGTTGGCCGGCTTGAGCAGGTCGCGCTCCTTGAAGGTGATGTGGTTCTTGGTAAAGTCCGTGACCTCGATCAGCCGCAGCCGCTGCTCAGGGCCATCGAAGCGCAGACGGATGCCGTTGTGCGGCAGCGCGATGCACACGGGCTCGGTGACGGGCCTGTCGGGCGAGTATAGCACGTCGAGCTTGGGGAACCGCTGCGGCTCGGCCTTGAGCCGGGTCAGGACATCGTGCAGCGACGCACCGAGCACTGCACAGCGCCAACGAGGTCAGCACACGGAAAGCTACTGCAGAAGAGACGCGAGGCGCACCTAGGAACCCGAGTCCACGTCCGGGATGCAGCTGCGCAGTGAAGAGCGACATGGCTGCTGCGGCCAGGGAGCCCCGCAGCGGACAACGGGCGTTGCCAGCGGGAAGCTATGCACCTGGAAGAGGCGTATGTATGTGTGTCACGATCCGGAGGATAGAAAGTGTGAGCGCGGTTATTGTCGTACAATGCTGGTCAAGATGGACAAAGTCGAAAGACGACCATGGGAGTGTGACGTGACGGCAGCAGGAGGCCCCGTCGTCACGAGCTGTGGCAGCTGGTCCATGTGATGCGACGGTGACGCGGGGCAGCCCCTCAGCGCGCGCTGCCGCGGGGTGGTCAGTGGCCAGCCTTGCCAGCCTAGCTCCACTAATAAGCGCCCCCAGGAACGACAACGGAGATGGGACGCATGGCCCGAAACAAGACGGACGGCCTTGGAAACATGATTAAATTCTGCAAGAGAAAATTTGTCCAATAATACACCTAGGTAGGGGGCAAGCGCCTCAAGAGCCCGCCGTAAAGTCCCGTATTGTACATTGCGCGCAGCAAGGCCGAGCCTCACCGACCGCTCCCTACCACTCCTCAACCTCGCCGCGCTTCGGCTTCTGCATGCGAATCACCTTGTCGCAGTTCAGCAGGCAGAGAGGGTCGAGAGCCTTTTTGATCTGCAAGCACGGTCAGCACTGTGGGAGCTCTATTAAGCAAATGAGCGTACGCACCTGGCGCATCGCGTCCACCGTCGTCTCGCCCAGCTCGTGGGGCAGGTAGTCTCTCTTGACCAGGCCAACGCCGTGTTCGCCCTGTGCATCGTCGTCAGCAACGCGCATCGTATGTCGCCTCTGCGCAAAACTCACCGTCACCGTTCCCTCCATCTCAATCGCCCGCTTGACCATCCGGTGCACCACCATCTCGGCCTTCTTCTGCTGGACCTCGTTGTAAACGAGGATGGCTAAGCCCAGGTCAGCATGCCGTTTGCTCCTCGGCCAGGCACCGCTCGACTCACTGTGAAAGTTTCCGTCGCCGACGTGGCCGACGATGGACCCGGTAATTCCGCTCCTCCTGATGTCGTCCTTGGTCTCCTCCATCAGCGCGGGAAGCTTGCTCATGGGCACCGCCACGTCTCCCGTCCACACCTTGTCGCCCTCGCGGCCCGCGGCCATGGTGCTCCACAGCGCCTCCTTGCGCGCGCTCCACAGCTCGTCCTGCTCCTCGTTGCTCTTGGCGAACTCGAACGTCCGGCTGCCGGCCTGCCGCGCGAGCTTCTGCACCTGCGCGACCTGCTCCTTGACGCCGGCCGGCGTGCCGGCGAACTTGAAGAAGAGCGTCGGCGACTCGGCCCACGAGCGCGACGTCATGCCCGCCGCGTTGATGTACTTCATCTGGTTGTCGTCGAGGATCTCGATGGCCGCGATGGGGATGCCCTCGCCCACCACCTTGCTGACACACGTGGCGGCGTCGAGGATCGTCGGGAACGTGCACACGGCGACGCTCGTCGACGCGGGCTTGACCGTGATCTTGAGCGTGGCCTCCGTGACGAGGCCGAGCGTGCCCTCGGACCCGATGAAGAGCTTGGTGAGGTCGTAGCCGGCCGAGCTCTTGCGGGGCCGCTGCCGCGTCTTGATGACGGTGCCGTCGGCCATGACGACGGTCAAGCTGAGGACCCATTCGCGCATCGTTCCGTATCGATAGGCGTTGGTGCCGCTGCATCCCGTCCCGACCATGCCGCCGATCATGGCTCCCGGACCCGGGTCGGGGGGGAAGAACAGTCCTTGCTTGGAGAGGTCGTCGTTGAGGGCCTCCCAGCCGACCGCCGGCTGGACGACCACGTCCAGGTCATCCTTGTGCAGCGCCAGGACCTTGTTCATCCTGCCAAAGTTGATCGAGATGCCCTTCCTCGTCTGCGTGTAGTGCCCCTCCAGGCTCGTGCCGCCGCTGTATCCGACGACCGGGATCCTCCTCTGGTGGCAGATCTTCATGATCTCCGACACATCCTCCGTCGAGCTGGGGTACACGACGCAGAATGGCTTCTCCTCGGGCTTGGGCTGGTGCGTCGACCACGTCGACGTCGAGTGGTGCTCAATGTCCGTCTCGAGCGTGCTGACGTTGTCCTTGCCCAGGAGCTTGACAAAGTCGGCCCACGCGGCCTGCATGTTCTCCATCTTGGTGTTGTGCTTCGGGTCGCGCGTCTTGGAGAGCGGGAGGGTCGAGCTCGGGTCCGGGTCGCGAGGCCAGAAGGTGCCCAGGTAATATGCGATGCCCACGCTGGACAGGAAGACTGCGCAACCCGTTAGCACATCGGACGCCGCATTCTGCCGGCTGCTCAATTCAGCGTCTCGCACTCACAGAAAGTAACCATCCAGTTCCTCGACGGGTCAGTCATGTCGCGCCACTTCTCGTAGTGCTCCCGCTGCTCCCTCTCCCTCCTCAGGCGCGCCCCGATGCTGCCCATGACCTGTCCCTGGAACGACCGCCCCAGCTTCGCCTCGTTACCCTGCCTCAGCGCTTTGGAAGTCTTCTCGGGCTCATGCTCCGTCGCATAGCATCGCACCGCCGCCGCGCGAGTAGCGACGGGGGCGCGAGCCGCGGCAGCTCCCAAGCTCCGCAGAGCTCTCGCCGTGCGCAATCGCGTTTGCGCCATTGCGGTATCGTCGGAAGGTCGCTCGTGCCCGTGTCCGCCGACTCGAGCCTGACGGAATGCCGGGCTACCAGATGGGATCGCGGGGAAGCCTGTATCCGTGTACGGTGTTGGCCGCGGTGTTGAGAGCACCCGAGGATCTCTTTCCTCCAGAAGCTGGACTGCCGGAATTTTGTCAGGCCGTGGAGTTGCGTTGGGATCCACCCCTCCGCACTACCGAGTTGCCCGGCGCTGCTCTTGGCCTAGAATGACCACACCCACCCTTCACCGCGGCAGTGACGTCGAGTTGTCTTCGCAACACCTGCTTACACCTGGGAGGCCGTCAAATTTCCAATAAAATGATTCTTTCAACCTCATATAAGTCGTTACCGCGTTACATCATTCCCGTACTCCGGAACCCCGTCCCAGAAACCATAACCAGCGCCTACAACAGAACTCCATACATCTTACGGCCAATGTCCTCCCAAGTATTACCTCCGCATGCGATTCCATAATGAGGTCTCTGGCAGAAACCTCAAGACGTCTTCCATACAAGCTGGACGTTAAATGTCGGTGGCGACCCCTGCAAGTGCGCCAGGTACGCACCCAGCTCCTGGTCCTGCTCGACCGGCAGCGGCAGCTCGCGACCCTTGCCGTCCTTGAGAATGCCCTCGATGCGCACGCAGACTGTGCCCGGGAACTTTTCGACCGCCACCTGACGCAGCTCCTCAACCGAGTGGGAACTAAGAGTGGCTATCCAGAGACTCGTGTTGGCGACGAAGCTCGACGTAGGATGCAGGCGCAGGTATATCGCACATGCGTTCGACACTGGCTGCAGTTGCGAGAATACCGGCCCGGACGACGTGGCAGAGCCGTACTGCGTCTGCACGTAGGGTTGTTCCATGAATGCGGCCTGCGTGTTGGCTCCCAGAAGTAGCGAGGATCCAATTTGCGGTTCGAGCCCTACGCCGGAATTCATGGAAGATCCGAGGACCCGGGGAGACGGGTGCAGTCCATCTTGAGTGTCGGCAATGTTGGATGATTGTGACGGAAGCGATATGGGCAAGTGGCTGCCAATGGAGCTGCTCGCCGGACTGAAAGCCATCCGCGATGCGTGCGACACATCCGACACGTCATCGAATGCATTGCTAGTCATCCCATCGCTTAGTCCCGTATCGTTCGCGACCGACGAGGTTCGATTCTGACCAGCCTTGAGTTCTCTCGAGTGCTGGCCGCCATGTGACGATAGTGCCGGGCCCAGCGGCAGCTGTGTCCCGTGTCTGTGATCCTTGCGGCCCTTCTCGTCCCGTATTCTCTTCATGACGTCCTTGGCTATGACCTCCAGCGCTCGTGCCTTGCCGTCATCGTTCGTCGTATCTTGCATGGCATTCCGAACAAACTCTGATCTCTCGGCCCATCTCCGCTTCAGCTCCCCCCACTGCTTCGGGCTCGCGTCCGACTTGCACGTGAACCGCGATTCGGCAAGAACTTGGTGGAAAGCGATCCTCATCTCCCGCGACTCCCCTGGGTTGATGCCGAGCAAGTTCTTGGCCTCCACCAGTGTCATCCTCGTCTCCAGGTTGCGCATCCGCTTGGTGACGTCGGTGCAGATGACGTCGAGCGCCAGCTTGCTCGGTTCGGGGTTGTCCTTGGTCTTCCTCAGGGCGGACTGAAGCTGAGGCATGTCCCGAAGCAGTCGCGTCTTGACGGCTTCCCACTTTTCCACGCCGGCGATTGTCTTTTTCGAAACACCCTCCTCCTGGCAGATGCGCTGGAAGGTGGTCCGAAGTAGGCGGTACGTGGCAGGTTCCAAGCTAAGAATACGTCGCGCCTCGTCGAGCGTCGTTTCCGACGGGAAGCGGGTGGTGGCAGTCGAGTCCGAGGGATCAGCGGATGGTTTTCGTCTCCCCCGTCGTCTTTTGTCACTGCTGCCGTTGCCTTCCCTGCCGCTGTCGTCCTCGCGCCGGTTCGACTCTTGCAAGCTTCCTGGCTCAGTCCTGGAAGAGGAAACACCCCGTACGCTCCGCCTTGCAGCCATCGAGCCTTCGTTCAAAGCCGAGGCTGCTTCTCCCAGCGACACGGTCTCATCCTCCAGTCCCAAGCCCCTCGCCTTGTCACCGTTGGGCGCTCGCAACAGCCATCTGTTCCTCGTCCTCACGCGCATCAGCTCTCTCGCCTTGATGTCGAACCCATCCTCCTCATTCAAGACCCTCAGCATCTCCCGCTGGGCGAGATTCCTCTCCCACAGCTCCTTGACGCGACTGACGAGGCGGTCATTCTTATACGCCGGGCGTTGCTTGGGCGGGAAGTTCCAGCGCCGAAACTGCGTCTGAAAAGCCCTTTTGCTGTTGCCTGAATAAGCCCAAGTGCGCTGAAAGCGCTGTGAAGGAGAGCATCTGTTCGTGTGTGGATACTGTGCGCGTGCAACACATGCCGCGCACTTGACGGCGCTGACTGACTCACCTCGGCGCGAAGCGGTGGACGCTCTTCATGTGGCTCATGATGTCCTCGAGGGACCTGCCCTCCTCGATGTACAGGCGGTAACATGTCTGCTGGTGAGAATCCCAGTCGTACACCATGATACCGGCCGGGGCAGCGGTGACATCGCCGCGCCTCTGCTGTCGCTTAAGGTCGTGGTGGAGCATGCTCGCACGTCGGTAAGGTAGGTCGGTAGAGCAGCCGAGCCTACCTAGCTTGCCGCCGCCAGTGGCTGACTTGACGGCTTAGTCATACTTTCTCCGCGCTCAAGACCCAAGGCAGCCCTGCATCACACCAGCCGTAGGGCAGCGGCAATGCCCGATAATATGGAAAGCTCACTTCAGGGCCTCGCCGCTTGCTGTATTAACAGCAAGATATCACGCAGCTTGCAGTAACATGATCCTACAGGTCATGAGTGGTTTTACGGTATAGCGAGATGTTAGGATGCGCACCCGCAAACGCTAGGTGTACTGGGCGGTACGGAGTGCATCGCCAACTGAGATCGATCTGCGGCCAGGGCGACGGCTGGCGGCGTCACATGTACACGTCATTGCACCATGAAGGCCGAGCGTCAAGCTCGCGACGAAAATTCGCAGGCTGCGAAAGCTGATTTCTGGTATTTGAAGCATCTTAGCTGTTCAGCGCACCGGCCTCCCTTGAAACCTGTTTGCCAGACGCACTCCAAAACCCTGCGAAAGGCTACAAAATGAAGGACGCTCATTTCGCCGCACACCGGACATAGACGAGAGAAACAGACAAGAAACTTTCCTTCAATTCCTACCCGTGTATTCCAAAAAACCCCAGGCAATCCAATGCCCCCTTGTTGGTGAAGCCAGTCCATCCAATGATGATGCCATCGTGACCATCCCAGCAAAAGCCCAAGACGCCATGCAATTGAAAAACAAGACGATAATTCGACGGAGTAGAGCATTGCTCGTCGTATGGTGGGTGTGACCGCGACGATTCCGAAATGCGTGAAAGGCGAGACGAGCGCGGCCCTGCAGGGCTGCGCAGCCGGTATATTGGCTCTGACTGGTTCAGAGTTGAGAAGCGTTTCGCGAGGCCGAGGTGAAGATATATGAGGCTAGTATGCTCGTAGTTGGAGATCGATGACGGATCCAGGCCTGGCTGGTCTCCTCATTGGAGAAAAGTTGAATCTTGAGCGCGGAGTAAATATCGGTGGCCGCTGTGGCAACCCCGTCGTTCCAACCGAATGCTGCTGGAGGCTCCGTTGGCTCGCCCGACAACTAGCTGCTAGCGTCGTCCCAGCTTGATCAACCTCGTCCTCAGCCAGAGCACAAAGGCCGTCCAAACACCCACGGTTTTGTGCTTGGCCGTCTTGGTCCTCCTGGACGACTTGAACTGAACGTCGTCGGCTCGCGCCTGCGACGCCTGCCCGAAGGCGGAGCCCTTTTCGTTGCTGTCATCCAACCTGCCCGCCTTGGAGCTCGCGCGCTTCTTCCGATGCCCGTCCCCGTTGGAGATGGACCTGGTCGCACTCGCCAGGCTGGCGAGGCTCCCCTTGCGGAGACGAGTCTGCTCACGCTCCTGCTTCTGCGCCTCCTTGGAGTCGGCACGCTCCCGCTTGCGGATCTGCTCCTTGGCATACTTTTCTTCCTTGGCGCGCTGCTTGGCCTCGAATTTACGACGGGCTTCACGAACTTGCTCCTGACGGGTGGCGGTGTCGACTTCGCTTCGGGAGCGCAGGCGGAAGCCCATGTCGAGGGAGTTTCGCAGGGGGTTGATGGATGACGAGAACGAGGGCGCGGCAGTGGTGTTGGTGGTGGTGGGTTGGACGGAGGACAGGGTCGTCCCGCTCGCGGCCAGCGGTGCTGTCGTGGACAGCGGCGAGTCGATAAGCGAGGCGCTTGCGCTGAGCTGAAGCTCGGAGCGACTGTGGTTCACGGAGTTGGAGACGATACGGGGCACGGATCCAGAATTGGAGCGGCTGGCCGCCGCTCGCGGCGTTTGCGTGCCATCCGTCACGTAGCTCGAGTGCTGGTTGGGCAGCGAAGGTCGACGATGCTGCGGCAGGTAGGTGGTCTGGGCGACGGGGGGACGGGCGGCGGAGGAGGTGGCGGAAGGGCCCAGGTCATCGTCGTCCTCGGTGATGGTGGGCGAGTAGTCGCGTGGCGCGATGCCGTTGGGGTTGTCCAACGAGGCACGCGTGAAGAGCGGCATCGTCGAGGACTGGGGAGTCTGCTGAAAGGGATGGACAAAGGAGCCGCCGTTGCGCCCGCCGCTATTGGTAGAGGCGTGTGAGGTGCCGCTGGTAGAGCGTGCATGCGAGTACTTGGTGCGGCCGCCCATGGCCACGGCTCCTCCGCTGGGGGCGATGCCTCCTCCCATGCTGGTGAGGTCTGATGGGCCAAAGGTAAAGCTGACATCGCGTGCGGCTCTGGCAGTCGACGCGGCGCCAATGCCGACGCCCGCTCCGCCGTCGCTGTTGAGGGGGCCGTAGCCGTAGTCCAGCGAGGTGAGGCGTGGCGAGGGCTGGTCGTCCCAGCCGCGGTCGAGGTCGAGCGACTCACGATCCGAGTGATGCGAGTGTAACTTCTTGAGGATGGGCTTTACCGCGTTGCGACTGCGCGACTTGGTGATCTTGCCGGCTGGGTGCTGGCCGAAGGCGTTCGAATGCATCTGCAAGGAGGCCATGGCAAGCGAAGGGTAAGTGAGGCTCCTCTGCTGGCTGGTGGCGTGTCTGGCAGTGGCAGCTGCAAAAAGCAGTCGAAGTGCGCGGAGTAGGCGTGTGCGTGTGTATGTTGATGCAGGTCCACGCTGGGTGTCGCGAGGTAAAGGTTAAGAGCGCGCAGTTTGTTGTTGGCGCTGACCACGGTGCGGAACTTAAAGTCTGTCTTCCTTCACCGACTCCGAGTAGCCTCCGGCTGGCTCACGCCATCTCCTCGTGCTGTCGCTCTCAAGCTGGTGTCACAACGGCAACGGACGCGACACGAGGCATTGGCGGCGCAGCGCAGGCAAGCAGCGGATGAAAACCCCGTGGAGGGGTTGCGGCCGTGGTGGTGGTGAGGAGGACCAACAACAACAAACCCAGGGCAGCCGTGGACGGCCAACAGCAGTTAAGCCGCCGAGGAGAATGGAGAAGAAGAGGAGAAGACTAGGAGGAAGGGGGGGAGAAGAGGTAAGAGGGTTCGAGGCTCGGTTTGAGCGGAGGAGCGGAGTGAGATGGGTTGGCGAGCGACGAGTGAAGCGTGGTTGAGCGGTGGACTGGATTGAGGGGCGAGCAGGGGACGGGCGGGACGGGCAACGAGGCGCAACCCCGGCCGATTACGACGGTGACAGCGGCGGACCAGACGGGGGCCCGGGTCCAGCTCCAGCGTCGTCCGTGTCTCGACGCTTCTACTCGTGCTCGTCGGTTGTGCCAGCCCGTGGCGAGAGCTCCAGGACGCGAGACGGCGGCCTCAACAAACGGAGGGGGGGACGAGGCGTGGCGACGGGTCGACGGACGGTCGCGTCGGCCCCGAAAAGCGGCAAAAGGGGGCCACAGTGCCGTCTGCGCGGGGAGAGGCTGCGACGAGAGGTGCTGACGAGGCCGGGCACGAGGACAGGACAGGCGCGAGGATAAGACAGGAATCAACCTGACTGACTGAGAGAGAATGGACGGCGAGGCAGACGCAGAGAGCGGTCATGGCCTGCGCAGATAAGCGTTCCGACCTATGGCGTATCCGTACGGCCGTGGGCGCTGGAACGGGACGGAATGGGACTGGCACCCCTTCAGCAGCACCAGCAGCAGCTGTCCAGGCCTTCCGCGCGCGGATGCAGCCCCCCCAAGCGCCGTAAACAACGCCGCTGTGGCTCGGTGGGTGGGGTGGGCCGCAGCGCCGCCAGCTGCGGGGATCCCGCCCGCCCGTGAACTCCTCCCCCGTCGGGGCGAGGCTCTGTCGACGGGTCTCTTGGAATTGCGCCCATTTCGCCGTGATTAGGCTCATCTCACCGAACCGAGTGTCCGGGACGCGTCCGCCGTCGACCTCATCTCCCCCTGTGTCTCCCGGCCGTGCCTGATGGCGAGATGCGATTGAGTTTCTCCTTCTCGCCGCCCCGCCCGAGGGATGCCCGTGTGTGCCCCCGTAACGGGAGCGTCGGCCTGGGCAACGCCTCGTGCCCCCGCGCCGCCATTGGTCGCGCGACGTGGTGGGCAATCAATCCACGGCCGGGCTGCACGAGGCGAGGATGTGGAGGGTCGCACAGCACAGATCGCCCGTTCCTGCACCGCCCACCGACGCCCGGCCATGCTCTCAGCGCCTTCCAGGCGCCTGTCAGCCCGACGAGGGTGGCGCTGTTGCTGGGCGGGAATCGCCAGAGCCCCAGCTTCTGGCAGATTGGGGAGGGAATTGGAACGCTTCGGCGCATCCATTAATACGACTCCACTCGTTTCCATCGGAAGCCGGACGGACGTCTTGGCTGTCAATTCACAGATCTACGATTACGAGTCCCCATCCAGGGTTCGTGCGAGTCATTACAAGCCCGTCCGTAATTAGTCTTTACGCGTGCCCTTCGGTGATCCTACTCGTATGCAGCATGTTGCCCGTCAGCGGCAGCTTCGGCATGGCTTGATTCAGATGCGGCCGCGAGGCTCATCAGCGCTGCCAGCAGCGTCCGCTCCACCCGTCATGTACCTACGGAAGTTGGCACGACGCGACCCTGTCCGCCAAAGGTTCATCATTTCCAAATGAGAGAGATGCTTCATTTCATGCCTTTGGTCTCTGGATTGGATAGAGGGAGAAAAAGAAAGAGAAAAAAAAGACAATGATAATAAACAGAGAAGGGTGATAAGCAAGAGAAGGCAAAAAGGAACTGACGAAAGTGGGGTTCGAACCCACGACCCCTTTCGGGATTTGGAGTAAAATAAAATCTTAAGCCAAACGCCTTCGACCACTCGGCCATTTCGTCGACATTATTCTATTAGCTAATCCGTAAACAGCTTTATATTCCCGCGCAACCAATTGTCCCAATTTCGACGACATGTCCCACTCATCAGCCACTTCGCTGGAGAGAACGACAACAGCTCATCTGCGATGTGCTTCAATTTTCATGATGCTTGCCGTTGAAGAAATTCGCCCCTACCGTGTTCCCATATTTCAGCCGCTCTCGGTGGCCGCGTCAGACTTACACAGCTCTTGGCTTGGCAGCATGGTCTGTGGCCTCAGCTCAACACGGCCAAGCCACATTGACGCGACATGCTGCAGCGGACGTGGCAAACGCCCTTCCTCCGTGGCAGGGTATCCCCCAGCTTGCTTCTCCAATTTCAAGCAGTCGAACTTCGCACTCCCAAACCACAGGATGACCATGCACCACCTCACAGCCTTGCTCTTGATACATTAATGTTTCTGCAACTCATCTAGCCTTCAGCGGGGGTCATACAAATAGCTGCCCGTTCGACCCGCTCCGGTCTTCACGACTTGGCAACCCGGATCTGCAGCAACAAGAACCCATAGCCTGTACCCGTGGCACCCATGCCATGGAAGTTTGCAACACGATATAGAGTGGTGGAGCACAACACATGTACGGAATACCTTGGGCGTTTTAAGTCTGCTTCATGTCAAGACGTGGCTTTCATCCTCGGTCGAAGCCAGACTAAATACGGGTAGGTAGTCATTGTGAGCATAACTGTAGATTTGAAAGATAAATGTCTACCAAAATCAAGACAAAGCAGCAAAAAGTCGAAGCATGGACACTTGCACAGTCCCGGACATGGCAGCAAATAGAGGTTTTCAACCTTAGTCTCAGCTATTGCCAAGCATGGTTGTATGGCCACAACTCAAACAAAAGGATTTTGTTGCATAGCAAGCCAACGGTCTCACCATGACGAAGAGGACCATATGGCGGCAGCTCGCACTAAAATGAAATAACATGAGATTACCCAAGTCTTAAACACACCCGTAGAAATCGAGGGGCGTGGACGCCCTGCAGGCGATGACGCGTGTGGACCAAAACCTGAGCCGAAGTTTGGTGCTTCCTTGTCTGGAGCTGTAATGATCACATTTACACCAGACGGGCGGCACTTGATGCTCAGTTGATTTGTGATCAAAATGCAATTCTCGAATGTTTGTCACGACGCCGTGATTGACCACGAGCAATGATGCAACTCCTCATGTGGAAAAGTTACCATATTTTCAGGGGACCTCATCTGATCTACGTAGCTGAAAAGCGTCATTCGCGAGTATACGTCTAGCAGAACAGAAGTGGGTTTGTGTGCTACTTCCTAGCCTGTTAATACTGGCAATGCAATTAGAGTTCTGAACTTATATTTCGTAGAGTAGAACAACAGCAAAGCGGCCTTAGCTGTCAGAACACCTATTGAGACTTGCCTCGTGTCCCAGCGCAAACCCCAATGTTGGTTTGCTGCCCGCTTTCTCTGTGTTCGCCATTGCCTCTACGTCGTGAGATGTTGGAATAATAGAAGATTCGAGATCCGAACGACTACAAGTCCACTAACATTTCTCGCGCCGACATGTATGTCTTTTGGGGCTAATTTGTGCTTTTTGAACAATAGCTTAGCTGCAGTGGTTAGATAGACACCAAGGTGTCTCGTTTAGGTCTGATGCCTGACGCTATATAGGTGTAGGGTACTCAGTCCCGATCCGCCTGCCAATGGACCGTTCGTGTCGGTGTAGAGCAAGCTGACAAGTACTGGTATTGTATTTGAAAGAAACAATCTAGACGTTAAAGTCAATTGTACCTACTTTCAAACCTTCCCAGAAATAGACATTCCGGCGTGAGCTGGCTTTGGCACAGAGATGGCTCCTTTTTAAAGGCAACAAAGGATTTAAGAGTGAGTGAATTAAACTGCTCTAACAAGATAATAGCATTTTTGTAGATTTCAAACAGTTGATTTTGCAAATGAAGCATGTTTTTAGATCTGATTTCCGTCACCTTGTGAGCAAAGAGTTCATTGTCATGGTGCTTGCAGTCTGATGTTGCAGCACGGTGAGTGCACTGGTGGGTAAGTATACCGAATTTCATCTTCCCCCGTCTAATTACTGTAATGGAAGGTACTCTTAGGTGCCACAGACACAGCCAGAGCGCCAAAGCAACTCCGAGACCATTCAAGAAACTGCGAGGCTCCTCTCATCACGTGCATGGGCATCAGAGAGCTAAGTAGGTACTTCTAGCAAAACGTCACAGACAGATGCTCCTGTTCTTCCTCATCGCACCCATCAATCAAACGAAATTTACACTGGCCGTTTTCCATCCATCAACCATTTTGCCGCTCACTTTTCGGTGTTTTGATCATCATGAGCCTCCCCAAATTCATCAAGCAAGCTCGCGCCTCAAAGTCGCTGCTTGGTGAAAGATACGAGCAGGATGTCATCGACAATCCTAGGGTACGATGCCCGAGCCACTTAAAGACATATTTGCTCACTCGGAAAATCATCCGAAAGTGGGACTTCAATTCGCAGATCACTCTCTCCGCAACAAGGAGAGAAAGGTGTCGCCTATCGCAGGACGTAGGAGGTCTTTTGAGTAGATATCCCTCTCAAAAAGGAGAACAATGGATATCTCATCATTGTCGTCGTATTCTTTCTCGAGAACCGCCTTCAGCGTCGCCTTGTAGAGGGCCAGGCAGGGACGGGCGTCATTGAACCGCTCGATTTCGAGCGAACAACTCCAACAGCAACCAACACCTGGAACGAGGACAAAGCATCTGCAGTGGCCAGTTTATCAGTTCCGTAAGAAGTTACATGCCTACTTATGTACAGCGTGTTCTAGGGAAATTTCCGTGTCCAGGTCGGGACGAGTGTGAACCTCGTTTCGGAGTACCTGTAGTCAGATGCCGGCACTCCTTGCGCCCTTTGAAACCTGACGACACGCAAAGTGCCACGAAGCGCTTGTAACATTCATTTACTTGCCCGTTCCGGACGATTCTATTGCAGCCTTCCCAGCGAGTCGGAATGAGAGAAGAGAAAAGACCACTTGTTTTGGGTGGCAACCGTGCGCCTAGGGAGTAACCTACATGAGCGTTTCGGAAGAAAAAACGATATATTGCCGAACTGTCTGCCGTTGCTTTGGCTCTGGACTCTTTTGTGAAGCTACGTAATTGGCATTCCTAAAAAGGTTTCGGCAGACCAGGCGTTTCACAGAGCTGCGGCCGTTAAACTGCACCGAGTTCTACGACGCCATTGAAAGGAGAGAGTCAGAAGAGTCCAGTAAGCATACGAAGAACAGCCATCAAGGTACCCAAATAGTATGATGGACATATGCAGGCCTCATCGTTGAGGTGTGCAGTATCCAGCCACAAACGGGCCAGGCCACCCTATTCTGCCAATGCAACACACAGATACAGCGGCAGTTGCCGTTCTCGGCCCTCCTGGGCTTGTGATTTGTTCCAGTAGTTTCGACCATCAATTTATCTGTAGCATTCACTTGTCTTAGCCCTGCTGCCGCCTGCTGCCGCCTGCTGCCGGCCACATCCCTGTTATCGGCTCGGCCCCGAGTCATATACGGGCGAAGGCTCCGAAAGGGCGAAGCAAGGCTGTTGTGTAGTAGTATTGGCATTCACGCACGGGGACATGCCCACTAATACGACCGGAGCACTCCCTTTCGTCTCGCTTTTCGGCAACTGGTGGCCCAGAGCAGCTGTGAAATGGCCCTGGCCAATTGCGCCGTTTGCGCACTTGCACTTGGTTCCGTAACTGGCACACTGAATTGCTTCCATCAAGGTTGAAGTGTCAGACCGATTGCCACGTTCTGCGAATGTCCATCTTGTGGAGTGTGCATAAACTGTGTCTCATTCGCAACTGCCTGGCCCCGGCAGCCGCTCGCTGCTCACGTCGTTCGTGCGAGAATCGCCAGCTGGCCGCGAGAATTGATAGCCCCCCACATCCGACCTCGGGCAGTTGCCGGCATTTGCTGCAATTTCAGATCCATGACAGAGCAAGAAATCCTCGTCTGCTTGACGAGTTTCGCGCGAGATGTCAGCGTTGGATATCGCTGTACGGGGTACCGTTTCAGGGATTGTCATGCTGTAACATTGCGACGTTCAATGAGTACGAAGGTCGCCTTTAGCAGATTGCAATTCGAGCAGTTTCAAGCATCTCTATTCTATTTCAGCAGCTCGAAAAATCACAGGCTGACAAGGAAGAAGGCAGTCCAGCTGAAGGAGGCTCAAATGCCCTTCGCTGCGGCAGCCTCAGTTGATGGAGATGCGGCTAAAGTGGCACGCCTTGACCGGTGATTGCAGTTGCTGGATGAAAGAGAGTTGCGAGGCTGAGCTATAGCCCTGCGTTCCTGAATGGAAGCAGGGTTGCAATCCCACTCGCTTGCTCATGGAGCCACAGATACTACATGTCGACGACTGCTGATGGCCGGACTAGATTGCGATGTTCCGGGCGGACCTTCATGCCTGAGAGCACATCCATCGTGCAGAGTGTACTTCCTAGTAAGGCACGCGTGGCGGCAAGAAGGGTGCTGCTAGCGAAATGGGCTGCAAATCATCTGCGAACCATCTCGATGATTGCGTCGCGCAAGTCAAAGCCGGTTCTGGTAGTCCGGAATGTGGTGATTGCCCCCACTGTCGGACCACGGCCTCCGCGGCCGGCAGCTGCGTTGCATGTCGCCGTCGGCAACCACGGACCGTCTCCATCTATACTGTCCGGGTGTGGAGGGAGGAAAGGTTGTCTGAAAAAGCCGAGGCAACATATACCTCGCAGTCGTAAATTACGAGCCACGATGCGTAGACGTGGAGAAAGCGGCCATGGTTCTCAAACTCCGACCTGTGGAGGGGTCGTTCGGGGCCTTCTTGCTCGTCCATCGACTGACAACAGATGCAGGCTGATACGCTAGCGATGACCCCATAGCTCTAAAAGTCAGCAAGCAAGGAACTGGGGTCTTGAAAACCAAAGAGCCATTGCCGAAAGTGTCGACCTGCGTCGCGCCGGCATGACATGACCCCAGCACCAGATATCCTCGTCGCACTGCCAGAGGATCGTCAAGGCGCGTCATGTAGCATTGTGACTTACTGCCAAGGAAGGTCTGGGCCGCGGATGCAGATGTCTCTAAAGTCTAAAAGCCGCGGCGATGATTCTCTTTCTGTCGAAAGCGAGATATTCGACAAACGACGGCCGTCTCGTGGCCCGGCAGGATTCATCTCCGGGCAGTTATGAGTGCAACGCCATGCCGGCGCTGGCGGGATGCGCTGTTCTGCGTCAGCGTGCGAGGCCGCGATCAGCAACCGCTGGCCACGCGCGCGGCAAGTGTCGAGCCGTCAGAAACGACAGAGACGCGGTTCCAGATCCCGAAAGTGGCTCGAAGCGTCTTGACGCCGTACATATGGGTATAAGACGTCGGTCGGCGGCTTGAGACATTTTCGGTCAACGCAGCGTGCGCTGTTCGTCGTGTTTGTTAGCAGAAGGCCCTCCGTACGAGTAGCTCCGTACCAAGGCACGCGGCGGCTTGTCTATTGGTCCCGTGGCCCAGAGTGAATGTCCGCTGGAGACGGCGGTTGGGATCAGTGTGGGACGCAGTTTGCTCCATGGAGGCCAGGGCCGGCTGGCAAAGCGGCCCGCTGATGGGCTCGGTAGCGCCTCTGGGATGCTAGTAACCAGACGATGTGGGCATTCGGGCAATTATGGACTGACCGTCGCAGATAGACAAAGGACGGCGGGACGGAACGAATCGACTCATGACCAGGCAACCAGGGAGCATCGACGTCGAGATGAGGGAACTTTGGATCGTCGTGGTCCCGTGCAAGACGTTCCACTGCCCTGGCAGGTGCGGCAATGATTAACCTCGTCGTGCCTTGCCTACCTTGCCAACCTACGATGCATGGCAAGCATGGATGGCTTCGTGCCTGCTCGTACCTCCCTACTCCGGCCCTACCGTACTCTGGGTGGGCATGGAGGGCTTTGGATAGCTTGGATGCAACGCCGAGCAAGGCAGGCCTCGGGTGAGAGAGGCAATCACCTCTAGCCGCCTCGGACGGGGCCTCCACCAATTGAAGACCTGCCGCCGAAGCCATGCCAGAAAGCCAGAACCTGCCCGGCGAAGGTGCTCAACCTGCTGCCTCGCCGCAGGCCAGCACGATATCGCCATCTGGAGGGCTGCGTGCTGCGTACCGTGTACATGCGGAAGCAAACTTCGCAAGGTAGCCTGTACATGCCACGAAGCACGACAACACGCACATACACACCACACACACGCACACACACACATACACGCGCACACATACGGAGACTCGCACAACACGCCTCGACGAGCAGATGCCTAGCAGGTTACTGCATTAGCTGCTGCCGGCTGTGCCTATCCCAGGCGCAGGTCCATTGTCGACAGCGCTCACGTCCGCCGGAGCCATGCATCAGAACCAAGAAGACACGCAGCAACGACTGTTCAAAGCCCTAAAAGGGCTCTAGAACCGGCCCTTTGGGGGTAGCCGGCAACGACTGCGCCTATACGGGGAAATATAACGAGACTGGCCACGGGGGTATCCGCAGACGCACTGCAACTCCACCTCGAACCAACACGCGCATGCCGCCCTCGATCTGCGCCTCTCTGCCCCGTCAGTCGCTGGCAGTTCAGGCAGTCCCACGCAGGAAGCCCGCTCGCTCACCTTGACCTGTTCGAGCACCCCACCGCTGCCCTAGCCTCGCGAATGCGGCAGGTCGGCGGAGCGCTCGAGTTGGCAGCGTTGGCTTCCTCCGGCATGGCATGGCTTTCCGGCGGCCTTGACGGCGATGCCAGCATGGGGCATGGGGCCATGCCCTGCGTATCCTGCAGTACTCCGTACGTGCCATGTCCTTGCCATGCCTTGCCTTGCCTTGCGCATAGGGAGGAAGGGGACCGCCACAGTGCATGGCCAGTACCTGCATGCGATTGCTTGTTGCCTTGTCCGTGTCTCTGGTTGGACAATTCGAGCCCATGTTTCCTCTTCTCTCAATACCCACGCCGGGGGCAAGCAAGCAAGTATCGCCTGGCTCGAATGCGCCGATTGCGTCTTGTACGGGCTCTTCGGCGCCTCGTGCGAGGTGCGAGGTGCGATCTGCCCCCTCTACGTCTTTGTCAACTGGTGCCTCTGCACGGCAGCTAAGAGGTGCGCGCAAAAACCGGCCAGCAATGGACTACAGGCGGTCCTGGCATGGGATGCGAACTCCAGTCGTTGACGCCACCGGATGGAGAGTGCTGCCCTGGCGCCGCCGGTCCAAGCCGTTGGCTGTGCCCGCGATCTAAGCCAACCAAGGGGGCACTAGGATAGGGAATGTCGCAACGGGATTCGTCGGCGACGCGTTCCTACTCGTGCCTATATCTCGCAGTCCGTTGAATGAGGTGCTCCAACTTTTTTTTTTGCGTTTTCTAAAATTTACGT
Organism: Tolypocladium tropicale; assembly: GCA_024340005.1. NCBI lineage: Eukaryota > Fungi > Ascomycota > Sordariomycetes > Hypocreales > Ophiocordycipitaceae > Tolypocladium > Tolypocladium tropicale. Next base: position 137,005 of record JALHBU010000044.1, on the reverse strand, counting down.
ATGTACGGCGTATGCCCGCACGAGTACAGAGTACATGGGCATTGGCGAGGGGGGTAGGAAAAGCGCTGTTGGTAAATGGAATGGCACACCCCCAAGGCACCTCGACGCTCACATGCCACGCCTGGACTCGAGCCTGGTGGTCCCCATCCGGCCCCAATGTTTGGAGCGCCACCGGCTTCGATGTCGAGCGCGAGTCCAAGGATGGACACGGTGCGAGCGCGAGTACCCGTGCCGCCGGAGGCGCTCCTCAGCAAAGGCAGCTCGGCCGGTGCCGTGATGGAGCGGCGGACGACAGCTTCGTCGACCGCCTTGCTCGTACTCGTCACCTCCCTACGCCCCGTCGCAACCCCGTGCGGTAGGTTAGATGATTACTCGTAGTTACTCGTAGGTAGGTAGGCAGGGAATTAGCCAGTTCCCGGCCGAGTCGTCGCGATCGTGCCCGTTCGGGTGCATGTTGCACGACGGCCAGGGTCCCCTTGGCTCGCCCCCAAGGCTCCATGCTATCGTCCTATTAGCCCAGCCACGGGCCACCGACGAGCTGCAGCACTCCGGAGACTCGTTCGCAGTAGTTGCAGAGCTCTCGAGGACGTCTCCAATCCCAGCGAGCTGCTGCGACAGATCCATGCGCCCGCTAAGGTAGCGCACGCCATGGCTCGTCCATCCATCCTCGTTGCAACGACACGCCCATACGCCCCCTCCCCAGGCCGCCAGAGACCCGTCCTGCCCCCACCTCGAGCGCCTCCCTGTCCTTCAACACCCCGGTCGGCTGTCTCTGCCACCAATTGTCTGGACACCACCCGCGCCAAATGAGTGCTCCAGCGACGGACTACACATGCTCCCACGGCTGTCCGTACTGCCTACATGAACTTCGTGCACATGGAGTCGCCTTCAATGGACCCTCCGTTCTCCATGTCCTTGCATGACATGGTTATTCGGAGGCACAAATCACGGCGCCGACCCGCGACACCTCTGCCTCTGGCTCGCCCGTATATCTCGGGCCCTTTCCCAGTCCCTCCCCTCGCTCTTCATTGTCGCGACTGCGCAGAGCACTTCGCCGTCGGTCCGTTGTATTTTACGTCACACCTCAGTCCGGGTGTGTCGCGTCTCTCGTTGCTCCCTCGTTTCGTGCCCCATCCCTTCCAACTTGCTTTTTCGGCTCGTCTGGCGTCCTAGGCATCTCGTCTGCTTGTTCTACACGGCTGAGGGCCTCATCTTCGTGCGCTGCTCTCAGATCTGGAACGAGCGGCTGAGCCTTGCCCGACCTTTCTCTCGACTGCAAAGATCAAGAGGGTCAACTCTTCGTGAAGCATACCTAGCTCTGGTCGTGGGCCGATTCATGAGGCTTTGGCTCTTGCCTTAGGCGGCTCTGTTCACGCAGGGTCCTGCTTGTGTGCGGTGGACTTGGTGGGCCGAGCAACGCGGGCATCTCTGAACGGCCGAGCTGGCTTTGTTCCTGCCACTGCCAGGCTTTGTTCTCTGACTGCACGCCTGCATGAGTTGGCATCTCGTTCAGCTCCAACAGACATAAGAGAGGGTAACCCGCCCCGACATTCTCGTACTTCCACCTTTTCGTCATCGCCGACCAATATCCACACGCCACCATGACGGGTTCCTTCGAAAGCCTCGCAACCATCGTGGGCAGCATGGTCGAGCACTTTATTCCGTCTTTTGACTTCTGGTACTCGACGAGGTTCTGGGCCTACGTCTTTTGGGGCTTCTGGTGAGCTCCCCAAATCCGTTCTCGAACAGTACGCGAGATGCTAATCGGTGCCGTCCAGGGTGCATCGCTACTTGCGCCTATTCGTCCACTGCGTCAGCCACTGGTCTTACAAGTCGAAGCCCATCCCCGCCAAGCCAAGCTTCACCCACGACGACGTGACCGTGGTCATTCCTACCATTCATAATGTGTTTGAGGAATTGAGGCCGTCTCTGGAGAGCATCTTGGCCTGCAAACCCGCCGCGCTGCTCCTTGTCACGACTCACGACAGGCGCAAGGGCCTGGAGCTTCTGGCCGAGTCCCTGCCGCATCCCAACGTCAGAGTCCTTCACACGCCCATTGCCAACAAGAGACTTCAAGTATGCGAGGCGCTGCCCAACGTCAAGACAGCCATCACCATCATGGCCGATGACGACGTGACCTGGCCGTCGACGATGCTGCCATGGATCCTCGCCCCCTTTGAAGACCCCCAGATTGGAGGTGTTGGTACCTGCCAGAGGGTCAGGCGCGAATGGGCCGCGTCTTGGGCCACTCGGGCTTGGAATTGGCTCGGTGCCGCGTATATTGAGCGTCGAAACTTCGAGATATCGGCTACGCACAACATTGACGGCGGTACATCGTGCATGTCCGGACGAACCGGGGCCTACAGGTCGGAGATTCTATCCAGTCATGACTTCCTCCACGGCTTTAGGAACGAAAAGTGGCGAAAGTTCATTCTCAACGCAGACGATGACAATTTTGTCACCCGTTGGCTCGTTAGCCACCACTGGAAGACCTGGATCCAGTACAGCCCCGAGTGCGAGCTCGAGACGACTCTGGAGAACGGCCACAAGTTCCTTTACCAGTGCTCTCGCTGGGCCCGCAGCAACTGGAGGAGCAACTGGACCAGCCTTGTGCGGGAGAGACACGTCTGGAGGTACGCAAAGCCTCCCTTTGTTCTGTTGCTAGTGGAAGACAAGAGCCATGCTAATCAAATCATGTAAAGGCAGCAACTGTGGTGTACCTACGCGCTGCACATCGCGACCTTCACCTCCCTTGCGTTTGCCGTCGACCCCTTGCTGCTCGCCTCGTGCTGGTGGGCCACTGGCGACTGGGAGATGCAGAATCGCAAGTACGCGTTTTGGGCGCAGTTCGTCTTCATGTTCGGCTTCACCAAGGTTGTCAAGCTCATGGGACTCTTTATTCGCAACCCCAGCGACGTCATGTTCCTGCCGCTCTCCATTGCCTTTGGGTACTTTCACGGTCTCATTAAGCTCTACGCTCTTTGCACTCTTAACATGGTATGATATCACCACGCCCTGGTTCGCTATCCTCAAGACTCTAACAGTCTGATACAGACTTCGTGGGGCAGCCGCGAGGATGGTGATGCCAACGACGAGCAACGTCTCGCGCCCGCTCCTGAACCTTCGGTTGTGCTGAAGACGCCACCGGGCAACGGGTCGCTGATCCGCTATAACGTCCGCCAGAAGGGACGTCAGGCGTTTGGTCGGAACAGCGACAGGGCCGCGTGGGAGAAGCAGGAGTACGCCGCGTACGACTCGAGTACTTCATACGTGCCCGTGCGTGTGGCCGTGCCCATTCTCCTCGACTATTCGGAGAAGGCGACTCCGAAATCAACCGAGGGTCATTGATACTGGCCACTCGATTAAGAAACCTGTGTATTGGGGCGGCGTTTTGTTTTCCAGTTTCGCCAGCATTGCATCGCATCGGGAGCAGAGGCAACACAGAACTCTCCCCGATGCAGCTGTTGGGGCGGTTTTCAGTTCTGCACGCATTGGAGCCTGCATCGTTTTCCCCTTTGGCTCTGTGGCAGTCGGCCTCGGCATGGACCGGGGCACTCACTAGCTCACGAGCAACCGCCAAGGCTGATCTACGGTCGGAAAGAGGGGTGTTTTAGATGGACTGAAAAAGTTATTTGCTTTTGCGGCGGTAGGTATCTTTGACAGCGGCAACAGGTCTCGCGGTAATGTGACGGGATTATTAGTCTACTGTGTGTTCTTGAAGCGTTTACTCCGCGTCTTCTCGCGGTCCACGTCGACAACTAAGTGTCTGCCAGTACCCTGATGGTAGCGCAACTCTCTTCTGGACGGAGCTAGACCCGGAGAAGACCAGGTCAGTTCTGCGGTGCATCGGGCTGGGCAAAATGCAGTTTGGGCCGGCCGGGAGGTGGTGTGGGCCGGCGGTGTCCTTTCAGGCTGTCACCTTACAAAAGGGGTCCTCGGTTCGGAAGGGCCCTGGACGATGGGCAGATCTTGCGATGCGGGCACTCAGTGTACTCTGTACAAGACTTAATGGCGGGCAAATATAGACCCAGTCAATCGGACGGACGTGCGTAGGCGAAAGCGTTGCCGTGATGATATGGCCCAGGGAATAAAGTGGCATACACGGAGGGCGTCTCGTGGGCTGAGCCAATGGCGCGCTGCAGCTGCAGATCTCGATGCGGCGCGTGTGTTGCACGGCAGCCGCAGAGCATCGCCGAATAGGTCAAACGGCGTCGTGTCATGCACAACGACTTGCGGAAACATTCGAGAAGACGTCATTGGCCCCGGCCGAGGCAGCGTGGTGATGCCATGGCGCGGGCAAGTCCCGTTGGGCATGTCTGGCGCGGCATCGTCACCTCAAGATGCGAAGCAGAAGGCCAGAGCTCCCATGCCGGCGGAGCTCGATTAGGCATATCTGTGCTAGTCTCTGAGCCAAGGGCAGGCCGCAGGTGCCTTTGAAGCTGTAATTGTAAGTCGTCGACGTCGGACGCGGCGGCCATCCTACCCAGAAACTGCTCCCACCATGCAGACGCGCGCAGGACAGACGGCGGCGGCCACTTCGGCACATCTGCGACATGTGCTTGTTCGGGCCCGCCTGCGCAGGGATGCCTTGGGCCAACGGGGCTGGGTGGAGGACCGATATGCATAGCGTCGTCGTATACACGATGCGCGGGTTGCGTCGACGTATGTGAGCAAGGTGAGGTACCGGCTAATGTAGGTATGTCGAGACAGGTGCATTAGGTGCATGTTGTGATCAGAAGCCAACCTCTCCCCTCCTACCCCTCCCCTCCCCATAACCAACCCCATCCCAATCCAACCACAGCTCCACGATCTTCACCCGGGATTCTGACATGTCCCTCGGCCGCAGTCCGTCACACGCTGTGGGCTCATCTCGCACATGTCGACAGATTTTGCCTTCGCTGCTCGCACGGGAATGCGAGATGCACGTCGAGCGAGGGTGCAGCTTGGGCTGTCGCATGCGTCTCGCGGCGCATGAAGCTTTCCATCCCTAGGTGCTCACTTGCACGCGAGTCCTCGGCCGAATCAATCACATCGTGGCTTTCACGCGACGCGACCTGTTGATGAGAATCATCGGGGAACAGCGGTGCAAGAGTTCAACGATGGGTCTCAGAGAGACGCAACGACCGAGCTACTTGGCCTGCAGGACACCAGACGCAGGTCCAGGTCCCAGTCCATCCTGTCTAGCTAGGTCCAGGTTTCTATCGAACGAACGACGAGCAAGAGGTGGGGGGGAGCCTGTAAAGGGTCCTTGGAGGGCCAGGACGCCTCCTCCCACGAGGATGCACACGCCCCCTCCCCCTCGCGCCTTTCGGCACCTGCGTCCCATGGCTGGTCGGGTCCGTTCCTCGCCAAGTTGGTCCCTACTCGTACGGTAATACCAGGTTGAGCTTCTTCTTTGTTTTATTTTACACATCACAGGCCTCAAGAGTGGGCCACGCCTTGGACGTGCATCGCCGGCACGCTCGTCATCAGGGTATCTTGGCTGTGAGCCCGAACCTGGCAAGGGAGCTGCCTAGCTTCCATCTGAGGGCACGGGCTACGGGGCTCAGGCAGATCAGGGCTTTTGCCTTCGATGTCTCCCCACAAGGCGAGGAGCGCTGGCTCCGGCAAAACGGACCCCAATCCAACCGGGCCAGCCACGCGCGCTGAGCTGTGCTGTTGCGGTTAGCCACATGATGCTCTGGTCACTGGGTTCGGCGTCGGGAGAGAGTGCGTCGCGCTCGAGGGTCTCCGGCGATGAGCTGGGCCGGGCTCCGGCTGGCGACCGAAGGACGTGCCTCTTCGGAGGAGTCGTCATCTTTCCGGCCCCTTCAACTCCCATCACGTCGGCATCCCCCGATGAGACCACGACGAAGCGCGGCTCCGCATCCCACTTTCCCCTCCTACCCCTCCATCTGAGAGCCGTTGCCTGTGCGCTTGCAGCTGACGAGGCTACTCGTACATCCGTGGGTACGTGAAATGAAGGGCCTGCGGGATCAGGGGTCACCCATGGAAGCGAAGAGGCCATCTTGGCCAAAATGCACCTAAAGGGCGAGACGGCTGGCATGAAATCGGCACAAATGACCGCGAGCGGGTCAGTTTGGAAGGCTCAGATCGAGCGCAGACTACGGAGCACTCTTACGTGCATGGTTTGATATAGCCTTGCGGTTTGCTATTACCACGGCACATCTAAGATCAGCAGCTGCCCGCACCTTGTACTGATACGACTGCCTACGAGTGTTCGCATCCCTGGGAGGCGTGGTCTGAGAGAATTGCTCCATCCTTGAGCAGGCCACTTTGGACACGACGTAACCCAGCTGACGCAAATGACGGCAATGAATTCGGAGAACTGATGCAAGTTTTCTCGCCTGCTTGCTGACGGCGAGAGCGCGCCTACTCACAACAAAGTGCCTCAGGTAAGCTACTCGCAATGCGTCCAGCGCGAGTTCACTGGAGATGAGAGTGGGCTCAGTCGAGCTCCCCTGCAGGCCGCTAAGACGAGACCCTGGCGTTGGCCCGCCGCCGGGAACGTGCGGGAGCGTCGGGACGAAGCGCAAAAGCAAAACATTGGGCCGAAGACCAGACGATGAATCCGGGGGACTGGTCAAAAAACCTGGGGTCCGTCTGCCGTGTGTCTCTGCGTGCGTGCGTGCGCGTGTGTGTGGGATCTCTCACCACTGGCAGGGCGTGGGACGCACACGCGACAACGAGAGCCTCGTCGGCCGCCGGCAAAAGAAAGCATAGGCACCAGGTGAAGCGCAGGTGAGGGTGGTGAGGCCGAGCGCTCTGCCACCTCGTGGCACTGGCTGCGGCACAAATGGGTGTCCGGCTGCAGCCCTCCTCCACAGCGCCCGCTGCGACGCTCGCAGGACACGCGCAAAGCACGCACTCGAGGCACCCCTCCCCCGCTGGCAGAATCGTGGACCGAAAACCTCGCAGCCGCAGTGGGGAGCCGTGGGCCAACGAGTGAATTTCGCCGCAGAGGAGGACCCGGCAAAGTGAGGTGTCCTGCGAGCAAAAGGTCAGTCAGATAGGGAACGTTGAGGCATCGCTCGTGCGGATACGTCTACTCCCTGCTCCGTCGCCCCGGCCGTACCGAGTACTCACTCGTAGGGAGTACGGATACGGATTGCAGCCTACGCCGACAGCGTAAGGTCACAAAGAAGAGTGCTGCAGGTGCAGGGATGAGGCATGGGGGGCGCATCATTGGCAGCGTCCGGAAGTGGAGGCTGGAGTTGCTTCGGCGCCCGTCTCCGTCTCTCATCTCTTAGGCTCGGCGTCGAGTCTCGGCAGCCACGGCGCTCATCCACAAGTGCATTTCGAGGCGCCCGTCACTGGGGGGCGGCTAGACGCAAGTCTTCTCGTCACTCGGCCATTGTTGGCCCGGGAGTGCTGCCGCCACGCTGCGTGGGCTCTCGCTTTGGGATGAAGCACACCCTCCCTCGCCAGGAATACGCAGCACGACTGCGGCCGCGCGGAGGATGCAGGTGAGCTCGGCCGAAATCATGTCATCGTCTGGTTTCCCGACGTGGGCGACGGATGGCGTTTGCCTTTGAGCCTCGCCGCGAGTGTCCCGTCCCTTGGAGCCACAACAGACGCCGCAGCCGCTGCACCCAAAAAGCCGACTTGAGTCTTAAGTTGGCCCATTCGCCTTTCCGACGCGGGGCCTGTTGGGAGCTGATACTGTTCAAGAGGCGCCGCAAAAGGCACGGCTCCCGCCTCCTGGCTGCAGGCGGAGCAGTAAATACGATGGCCGGCAAGCCATCATGCGCCAGTCAGCCGCATGTGCTTCTCCTACGTGATCCATCTCATGTTGTCGCTCGGCGCCGGATTCAACAACCAGCTCGCCCGAGACAATACACCTGATGAGCCGACACCTCGACGGCTACTCCGTACGTGCCGCCGGCTGCGAAATGCACCGTAGATCCGCCACCGCCCGTCCCTCCGTTCTGGAAGCCGCGGCGCGACGCCAGATCCGTCTCGAACCGCCGCGAAAACGGGCATCCTGCTGTGTCGACGCGGGTCATGACGCAAGGATTTCCTTTGCAGAAACGGGCCAGCAGCAGACGTACCCCGGCAACGTGAGTTGACAGCAGGCAGAGTTGGCTCGGCTGTCCGTTGGGAGAATCGTGCCACGACGCGCGCGAGAAGGGGGCGTGCGCACGGGGATGGGTCCCCGCAGGTGCTCGGACGCCGCTCGACGGCCAAGGATTGCGGACCGCACGACAAGAGTGTGGGGGAGGAGGGTGTTGCATTGCAGCAAGGGCCTCCGGGTAGGCATTGGGGGGCATTCTGTCAGGTATTACGAGTAAACCCGTTCTCGTATGCCACTCCAATGGTGGAGCACGACCGGGGCTCCGGACGTTCTGGATCGCCTATTCACATGCCAGAATGCGATCAGTCGCTAATCGGCGACGTCGACCGTCATCATGGCATATGCAACGACCGTATTTGGAAGCCGCGCCTGCGCGCGAGCTCCATCGGAACCAAGTCGAGCGCCAGACGAGAAGAGAATTACTCGCATGTAGGTATGCGCTGCGGTTGGGTCGGGTCCACTTGGGCTGGCTGGAGAGGGCGTGCCCGCCGTCGTGGGCTCACTATTGATCATGGCGTGGCCGATGATGAGACATGTGCGGCTGCCATGCTGAAAATGTCTCAGCTCGGCTGGCGACCCGTGACGGTTGCAGGGTGGCATCCACAGATGGTTGGATGGACAGGCGGAAGGAGGGTGGCTGAATCATGATTCTCAGATGCTTTGACATGCATCCGCCGTGGACGCGCGTATCGGGACTGGTGGTCGGTCATATCTCAATTGCGTTGGACGACGCTTGGGCGAGAGGCGAGTTGTGCTGATGAAGAGCGTCAAGTCCGACGGCCAACCGCAGAAACAGTCAAGGCTGGAGAAGCCAGTGAGAATCGCATGCATGGCGTTGGAGAGGCCGAGTCATCAGCAGCATCAGTCCCATTCCGGTCGACATCGCCATCATGACAGCCGGTATCATCCAATCTTTCCGCCAACGACGCAGATGTTCAACTTAGCCTTACCCATCAATAGTTCCTCCGCGCCGTGTATGCAGCAGTTCTCGTCCACGCCTCGGGTGAGGCAAAGGTGGACAGGTCGACACTTATCTCCAGCCCAAGCACATACTCGAAACATCATAATGGTGCCAGGCACGGGTAGGGAGGCTCGGGCATAGGGCAGATCTGGGATATGTTAGTCTCTGTTTCCAGTCCCCGTCTCCACGTCTCCCGCTGGAAGGCATACTCACACATCGGCACAGAGTGCGGCACAGCACAATGCCTCGTTTAAGACCACGGCTGGGAACAAGTCTCCGAGCTGCTTGTGGCAACGCTCATGCAGCGAGATCGAGGCGCAAAATAGAGTGACGGTGGACAAAGCGCCGCTCCTCCTGCGGCAGCTGCAACCAAACAAGGCGCCAAGGTCAAAGTTTGGATGCCATGGAGACGAAAGCGTGTCTCTGGGAGCAGGCACGAAGCTCGAGCAAGTCAAACTCCGGCTTCAAGCGAACCGGCGACCGGCCCTCGGAATGACAGCGCGGCTGGGCAGGCGCCCGCTCTCTGATGTCGACTAGGTCTCTCCTTGTTGGCGGTGACTGCGGACAGTCGTCAAATATCCAGCGGCAATGTTGCGAACCAAGTCAAGTCGTGTCGTTGAGATCTTCATGGAACCTCTTCCAGAAGTTTATGCTCGTCGCTGCGACGGTGCTAGCGGCAGCAGATTGCCTACGGTTAGAGAGGGCGCCGGGTGATGAGCGGCAGTTCCAGCTTGCTCTTCGGCCCAGAAATGACCACGTCCCATGAACGGTTTGACCGGGTCTTAGAGGCCCAGGATTACAATGGTCAGGCGACAGCACCGTCTTAGCCAGATCGCAGGTTCTTGTTGCCGTTCCGTACCTGTAGTCTGTAGCCCCCGCGGTCTCTTGAACTGTACCCAATTTCCCGTGTTCGTCGGGAACACTGGAAAGAGAGACACCTTTCTCAGCATAAATGCATTCCCAACTGGAGCGGCTCAGTCAACACCTCTGTTCCGGGAGGACAAGGCTAAGGACATGACATGGGTTTTCTTTGTCTCCCAATGTTGGAAACGCCGTCGTAGAACAGGTACGAAGGCCAAAAAGAGCAATACAAGGCAATTCGCGTATCGGAGAATGGGAACTCGACTTCTGGCGTGGCTAATACTGTTAAGGGCATCGCCAGCAAATAACGGCTTGCCTATATCACGACTATCCCGGTTGTCGTTTTACTTTCTGTCCTTTCATGAGACCGATGGGCACGCGATGGCGCTTAAAACAACCCAAGAAATAAGATGTGAGAAAATCGACCACTCTGACACAGCAACATTCCAGACGCCTTAGAGACCTGGACACTCACGGCAACATCCATCTTCGCGTTGCCGTCCGACACGTGTCAGCAGCGACAAAGGGTCGGACATGAGCTATGACGCGCAATTCACGATGTTCAAAGATAAATGAGACGAATGACCCCATTGCCCAAAATTGTGCATTGTCACACTTGTTAGAGAGATCGCTGAGGTGCAGTGCTGTAAGTGTTGAGAGGTTCCGGGACGACGCCACACGTGACGACATGGCCCACGCGAAAGCGCCAGCTCATCATTGGCGGGCGGAGCTTCGACGTAGCTTCAACCCAGCTAGATTGAAGCCGCGCCAGACGGACTTTAAAGTGTCCTCTTAGAATTGTCCTGGCGCCCTTTTATTCTCGCAGCGACTCTCAGCTGCGTTGATTGCCTTGGCTTTCTCTCTATCATGGGCAAGGCGGCGACCTTCTATACCATCAAAAATGTCTAACGCGACAAGCTACAAGCAGCAGAAGGAGGACTTCGTGTCCAACCTTTCCGGCGGCTCCGTCTCCGAGGTCATGTACGTGACAGCCGTCGCGCCAGTCAGTTCCCCCCATCCTCCCAGCTGTAGCCAGCACTCTTTGTCTGACCTTGCGTTCTCAGGTAGCGGTCTTGTTGTGGTCTGCCCTTCAAACGCGACAGTCCTTTTTCAAGCCGTATACGATCCCGGGCTTCGTCGTCGACTTCGTCCTCAATGTTGGCGCCATCCTGCTGGCCACGACGCTATACTCGAGCACGCCTATCCTCCTGAACGTCCTCGTCCTCGCGCCGGTCGTTTTGGTGTATGTGCTACCGCCGAATGCGCCTGGCCGCAGGAAGAAGCACAAGGTTCCGCCGTCCGCAGAGTCCAAGGGCGGTCCCCAGCAGCTCGATGGCCTGCCCACGAAGCCCTTTCTCACCATATATCGGGGCTGCATGATGATTGTCACATGCGTGGCTATTCTCGCCGTCGACTTTCGGCTCTTCCCCCGACGCTTCGCCAAGGTGGAAACCTGGGGCACGTCCCTTATGGACCTCGGGGTCGGGTCATTCGTGTTTGCCGGCGGCGTTGTTGCGGCGCGGCCAGTGTTGAAGGAGAGATTGACGGGGCGCGCCATGCCGCTGCTGCGTCGGCTGCTCTACTCGGCTCGTCACTCCGTCCCTCTCCTGGTACTGGGGGTCATCCGCTTCCTGAGCGTCAAGGGACTGGACTACGCCGAGCACGTTACCGAGTACGGAGTGCACTGGAACTTCTTCTTCACCCTTGGCCTGCTTCCGCCATTCGTGGCGGCGTCCCAGGCGGCTCTGAAATACATACCGTCGTACGCTGCCTTGGCCCTCTTGGTCGGCGGCATCTACCAGGCACTCCTCGAGAGCACGAGTCTCAAGGCCTTCGTCCTGACGGCGCCGAGGACAGACCTGATATCCATGAACAAGGAGGGGATCTTCAGCTTTTTCGGCTACTTGGCCATCTTCCTCGCGGGCCAGGACCTGGGCATGCTCATCATTCCGCGCAGCATCAACGCAAGGAGTAACGCGAGCGCCGGTACGCAGCGCAACACGCTTCTCATGACCATGGCGGTGTGGGCTGGGATCTGGACGGTATTGTACTGGGTATCCACGAACCCCTTCTGGGGCTTCGGGTTGACCGTTTCGCGGCGGCTGGCAAACTTGCCGTACGTGTTGTGGGTGGCATCGTTTAACTGTCTGCAGATCCTGGCGTTCTGCTGCATCGACACCGTCTTCTTCCCCGCGTTCTACAATGCGACGGACCGCAAGTCGGAGAAGGAGGCTTACGACAGCGCCACGAGCCGAGTTCTGCGGGCATACAACCGCAACGGTCTGGCGATTTTCCTGCTGGCCAACCTGTTGACAGGGCTGGTGAACATGACTATGCGGACATTGGATGCGAGTCCGTTGGCGACCATGGGCGTATTACTTGCCTACATGGCCACGGTGACGGGAGTCGCCGTTGCGCTGGATACTTATAATATCTCCATAAAGCTATAAGTAATAGCGGTGTCCTGGAATCATGGCAAAAACTTCAAACAAGGAAAAGGCGGCAGCTCACTTCGTGATCGTGCAGATTGAGGTGCCGGCAGCGCGTGAACACGTCGACGAAAGGCGTGAAATGACTTGGATTCCCTCTACGAAGGAGATCCGTTCGACTTCCTCGCCAGCGTCAAGCTGATGTGACTCATCGATACGCGCTCGATGAAGAATTCGCTAAGCTTGTTGCCCAGAACTCTCTCAGCCCCACGTGGCAGCAGCGGCGTCAGCGGCTGGCAGTCGCATAAACTTGGCTGATGTTATGCTGTAAAGGGACATTACGATGGACCAGGGATTAGATATTGCTAGCATTTCGCACGACAAGTTCAGACTTTTCGAACGCGTCACGCGAATCTGACTCGCGCCGGGTCTGGCTTCTCCGCATTGTACGCTGTGCGCGGATGTAGATGGGATGATAGAACCGGGCCTCGAAATACGACGGTCTCATCTCCGGAGTTGATGCCCGTACGTAGCGAGCTTTCGCAGCGCCACTCTCGCATCAACTAGCATTCCAGGATATATCTTTATTGAATTTCTGTCTTCTTCACCCTAGTTCTAATGTGAGAGACACTTGAGGTTTGTTTAATGACATGGCCGCGAGAGGGATGGGTGAATTATTAGATCGCTTGAGAGGTCTCACATGCAGGGGCATGCGGCGTGTCTCGCATGCAAGAATAAAATTTGGCTGACCATTTTTCGCAAAGCGCAAGCGAGATGGTCTCGCACTTTGGCTCAATCAATGGCGAGAATACAGCAGCAAGGAGGAAAATGTTTTTGTGCGGCCGGCTTCCTTCAGATGCTGGAAGCGGCTTTCGGGGATTGTGATGGACTAGATGGGAAAGCATGCGCAGACAATCTCACATTGTCAATGCGAGAGTCCCTAGCTTGCCATATGCCGAGCTCCACAAAGCAAGCTACCTTGCCTGCTATGGTATCGTGCTCCGGGCCCAACGGTCACCGTGACGGACCACGACTACTGATACGAAACTCAACCAACTTGGTGCCGGGCAAAATAGGCCTTTGTATGCTATGCTGCTCCGGGGGCGCTTCCCGCTCGCGTATCGAAATCGCAAAGAGGATAAACGATCGCGATGATGCGAACAGGAATAGCCCGGATAGTGTGTCTCAGGATAGGGGCCCACAGAGAAAGCAATGACGGCCTGGGTTCAGTCCAAGGCAAGGTACGAAGCACAAACGCGAGCATGGACACCCGCCGACAGGGATGAGGCCGAGAGTAAGGGATGACGACACGGGGGGCGCGTTTCTGCGCAAACGGCACGGACGCCAATATTCGTACGAGTACAAGGCATCTGGCCAAAACGCAGCGGTGCATAATGGAGGTATAATGTGATCGACCAGAAGAAAATGGCGGCCGAGGTGACATACCGACATGTCACGACGGTGGTGTGAAGAAGCCCCGGCAGGCGGAAGCCGAGGTTGCGCGCAAGGTTCGCGATTCTAGCGCAGCGAGGTCACTCTGTGAGCAGGTATTCGTGAGGCAGGCTCCCCTGCGCATCGCCCATGACGCCTCCAGCCGGCTGAAGCTTGGCGATGGGAGAGCATGGTCTATTATAGCACGGGGATGCGCGAGTATGGCTGGGTCCTTTTGGGGGAACGGCTGCCCAAGTGGCAGTTGGAGATCTGCTCGTAGTGGTGCCATCATGCCGTCCTGGACCACTGCTGAATGCAAACAGCCCGGGGATCTTTGTTGGCAAGGCAGTACGATTGCCGCAATGTGGAAACACTGCCGAGCCCGGTCACCGAGTCAGTGGTTGTTTACTTGATTGGGCGCATGCGCCGGCATCAGTCTGGGGAAATGTCCGTGTTTGCAGATGACGGAAACAAGCTACGAGCACTCCGTACAGAGCAGACATCTTTCGCCTCGCAATGTCAGAGCGTTTCCCTTGCGCCGCCATGCTGCGCGGCGACGCCGACAGCCAAGCTATGCAGCCCAGCCGGCCGCTCGCCGGGCCACCCTGGGATGCCTGGTGCTGGCGACGATCGAATGGACAGGGTGCGTCCAAGCTGAGACCAGAGCGCGAGCCCACCCTGCTGCGGGTGAGATTTGTTCGTGTTGTGGCAGCGCGCGGCGTATGCTTTGCGCGCGAAAGATGCTGGAAACCACTCGTTCCTCTCAAGCACGGCGCATCGAGGAACGAGTGAGTACCTACGCACGGGTCTTGACCGCCGCGATGAATCAGATACTTCTCGCCAGAACTTCAAGGTCGCCCGCCAGGATTTGGGGGCGAGGCGCGAGAAGGGCCTTGTGCACGAGCACCGGGCGAAGGAGGCTGACGCAACAAAGACGCCAGCAATTGGAGGAGGCAGCCGGACTACGGAGTACTACTCGTACTTGTACGAGTAGATGGCCGACCAGTCGCGGTAGCGGCACATATCATGCTCGTAGGGGAATTATGGCGGAGAAGAGACGATGCAATTTGACGAGGGATCGTGACATCCTAATTTGGGACGGGGCACGGACGGCCGGACGGCGGCACCAGCGCAGGCGGGTACCGCGGTACCTGCAGCGGCGAACAGCGCCGGTACTCGTGCGCCCTGGGCGGCGGCGCGTCGCGACAGCTCTGAGACGCGACAGGCAGGTACCGCAGGCGGCCGCGAGACCTGCCGCAGCTGGCCTGGTCCAGGAGCGCCTGCGGGCCCCACCCTCAGGAGCTGTTGTTGTCCGCCCGTCATCTCATCAATCTCCTGTCGCCTGGAGCCCGAGTCCTGCTGCAGCGCCGGCTCAGCACCACGCCCGCTGCCTGCTCGGCCAGCCTCTCCCTCCACCCACCCGCCAGCCAGCCCAGCGTCGCGCGAGCCTCGACGTCCCTCCACCTCAGCTCTCACCACTCTCACCTCTCACCTCGTCGCCTCCTCGTCCCTCCTCCTCCTCCTCCCCTTCGTTCACCTCCTCGCCTCGCCTCGCCTTCTTCTCCTCCCCCCGTCGTCTCCCTCGTCCCACGCCTCGGCCGCGCGCCCGTCGTGCCCCCGTTGGCCCCAGCCTGCCCGCTCACAAACCGCCGCCAGTCACCACCTCGCCCGACTGGCTCGACGAAACGGCGACGTCAACAAAAACCCGTCGAGCGCCGCAAAGTGGATTGCATTGCATTGGACCCGTCCATGCCGCCCGCGTTTTAGCAGCCTCCACTCAACTCGGCCTGCCTGCCTGCCTGCTCGTACATACAAGATCCAACGCTGCCCGGCGCGCTCGCTGCGCTGCATCACCTACCTCGGTCCTGCGCTCTCTCGCGTCCAGCCGTCTACTCAGGGGCCCCCGGCTTCTGGGCCACGACGCCTGACGAAACAACGCATCGCATCGCCACCACCGACGCCCAGGACCATGAGATAAGGCCGAGGCTGCTTAATTGGTACATTCTTGCCCCAATGCCCTGCAGCTGCTCCCTTTTTTTTCTTCCTTTCTGCCCCTTTGAGCTCGCAGGGTGATCTTGGCCGCGCCTTTGGTTTCCGTTCGCGCCTGATCCCTCATCGCCCAGCGACCGGCCTGTCTGACGGACAGCTGACCGTCGTGCGCTGCTGCCATCACTCGCTGCTGCTCCTGCTACCACTGCTCCTACCCCTTGCAGCTGTTTGGCTAACTCGCCGCGCCGCGCCGCGCTTGCAGCATCAAGCTCGAACACCGCCGCTACCATCGCGCCGAATCGCTACATAATTGCATCTACATACTTGCCCAGCACGGCCATCAACGGCCTCGACTCTCGCTCACACTCCAAAGCGCGTTGGAGCGAGGAAAATGTCGGCTTCACTGCAGACAGCTTCCCGTCAACCAACCGCATTGGCTTCACCCCCCTTGCCGGCTTCCTCCAACCGCCAGTACACGTCCCCTCATGCGTCCCCCAACCGGGAGGCTTACCATGCAAACCAGGCCGCGATTGCCTCGTCATCATCGGGACGCCCACCCTCCCGAAAGACGAGCGGTCACGGCGCCTCTCAGTCTCTCGACCTAGGCTCCTCTAGGGCTCATCGCCACGGTCCTCCGTCCTCTAGCCACCCCCCTGAGCACCACCCGCCCATGTCTGACCGCATTGCAAACATGCCTCCCGTCGCCCCTCCGCGAACTTCGTCCTCCGCTCAGCATGGTGGGAGCTCACGACGAAGCCATCAACAGCATGACGCAACGGCAAGCTCACAGAGGCATGGGCAGGTAGATGGCTCACGCGGCGATCCGAATGGTCAGGCAGATAGTCACAGGAGCAAGGGGGCTGCGGGTTTCCAACCAGTGCAAGATGCGAGCGTGCGACCACCGAGCAGTCGAGACCCACGCGCGCCCGACATGATTTCGATGCCCATTCGCTCCCAGCAGGCCTCTACTTCTAGGGCTCCTCGAGACGCCGGCGACAACTTGGATCGCGTCGCCCCCAATGCCGAGGAGGCCGACGGTCGCGCCGCTCGAGCTGCCTACCACGGCTCTGTGCCCCACGAAAACGACGAAGCAGCGCCTCCACCTGTGGTCGGCACCGGCGGAGCACCCGAGGAACGGCGAGGCGGTCGGAGCAGACATGACCACAGCCGCAGCCATAAGGGCACGTCGAAATTCGGTGACTTCATTCTGGGAAACACCATTGGTGAGGGCGAGTTCGGCAAGGTCAAGCTTGGGTGGAAGCAGGATAGCAGCGTCCAGGTACGGCGTCACTTCACTCCCCTTCAGGGCTCTCGTTTGAGTTGTCTGTGCTAATGCCCGTCTTAGGTCGCCATTAAACTCATTAAGAGGGACACTGTTGGCGGCAATCCATCTCGACTCAGCAAGATCAGGCGCGAAGTCAGCATTCTGCGCGGCGTTCATCACCCAAATATTGTGCGATTAATAGACATGATAGAGACCGACAGATACATTGGCATCATCCTCGAATACGCATCTGGAGGCGAGCTTTTCGACTATATTTTAAACCATCGCTATCTCAAAGATCACTCGGCCCGCCGTTTGTTCTCTCAGCTCGTCTCCGGGGTTGGCTACCTGCACAAGAAGGGAATTGTGCACCGCGACCTGAAGCTGGAGAATCTGCTCCTGGACCGCAATCGAAACATCATCATTACGGATTTTGGGTTTGCCAACACATTTGATCCGCACGAGGAACTGTCTGAGGAGGAGGAACTCAACCTTGCGGACCGCGACATGGTCAAGAGAATGGGCCTAGATAAGGCCAAGGCCAATGGCATGCGCAAGGGCGACCTGATGCAGACAAGCTGTGGTAGCCCCTGCTATGCCGCGCCTGAGCTCGTTGTTAGTGACTCCCTGTATACTGGGAGGAAGGTTGATGTTTGGAGCTGCGGTGTGATTCTGGTATGTACACGGGCCTAATGTTGCGGGTTTCCCGATTATGCCTTACCACTAACGACTCGCAGTACGCCATGTTGGCCGGCTATCTTCCCTTTGACGACGACCCTGCGAACCCCGAAGGCGATAATATCAACCTGCTCTACAAGTATATCGTGTCTACGCCGCTGACATTTCCCGAATACGTCACGCCGCACGCCCGCGATCTTCTTCGACGTATTCTCGTCCCGAACCCCCGCAAGCGAGCCGACTTGTTCGAGGTCGCCCGCCACAGTTGGTTGAGCGACTATGCGCATGTCGTCGAGTTCATCACGAGCTCCACGACGTCACCCTCTGAGGTTCAAAACTCATCCTCGCCTCCCCGGGAGTTGGTGGAGCAACCAGGGCTTGCAAGAAGTGCTTCTGTTCGCGAGACACCCAAACAAAAGGCGCCAGCGCCGACATCCGTCGGTGGCTTGGCCAAGGCCCACGGCAAGATCGATCAGGAGGCCGATCAAGCGTATCGGACGCCAAAGGATGCCAAACGTCGCACGGTCCAAGTCGAGTACGTGGCGCCCACCACACAGACGCAGCGTGGAGAAGACCCCAGTGCCTCGAGGGCACCGGCATCACGGGATTACGAGGATGCTCAGAAGAAGACCTCGCCAAAGGAAAAGCCCCTGCCTCGGGAACCTCCCAGCTCCGCCGATGGCTACTCGAGGGCTGGCCAGTCGAAACGGCCACCGAGCTCGCACAACGCCGGCCCCACGAGACCGACACGAGATACGCGGGCAACGTCTGACCACGCCTACATATCCGCTCCCGCCGGCGCACGACCGCAGACGGGAGGCTCCATGCAGTCAGCTGCGTCCATGGGCCTGCACTCGCGAGGCAATTACGGACAACCTGCTCCGCCAACTATTGCCGATACCAACGTTCAGGGTCGCATCCAGCAGCCTCTGGACGCCGACAGCGACGAGGCCGTTATGGGTAGACCCAGCGTGAGCGTGCCGCCCAAGTTCGCCAGGATGACCGGCTTCCACGAAGGTCGGGGCACCGAGGTGAGAGGCCACAAGCGATCCAGCACGATAGGGGAGTTTGGCTCGAAGCTCTTGGGTCGTAGCGGATCCGTTTTTGGCGGCAAGGGCAAGAAACGGTCAGAGCAACAAGGCGAAAAGGCGAAGAAATACCCTCCCGTCAGCATGGCCAACACGATGCCCCAGGGAGAAGAGTATGCTCCAAGACCATCCGTGGATTCCAGGGCTTCGCGTCGCTCGTTCTCCCTAGGCCTTGGGAAGAAGCGCAGCGGCAGCGTGAGTGGCTCTCAGGGATCTACCGAGAAGAAGGAGCGTCGACGGTTCTCGCTCCTCCCTGCTTCCTTCTCGCTCAAGTCTATCGGTCTCGGCAAGGAATACTCTGGCAATCATCCGCCCTCGGAGATGGGCTCGCAATCTGACCTCCCCATCCAGTCGCCACGGCTCGATCCTCCGAGGAGCGTGACGGCGCCCGAGGATGCAAGGGGCAGCTCTCCCCTCTTTGACAACATGTACGGTAACCACCCTCATTCCCAGGAGGCGGCCAGGTCGAGTCCTTCCAACCACCAACGGCACCGCTCCGCGCAACTGGAGAGCAGGATGCCTAATGCTGTACCGCCGTACATGCAGTCCGGCTCTCACTTCAACAGCGCGTCCGAGTCGTCAGTGGATACACGCCGGCCCCCCACTGAACCACAGATGGGATCCTACAGGCATGGCTTTGCAGATTCCGAGGGAGACGAGGGACGCAGAGTTGGCACCAGCCGTGGAAACAGGGGCGTGCTGCAGAAGAACCACAAGCGTTTCACGGACGCGTACGAAGCTGGTAACTACCAAGGGCATGAGGGAAGCAGCGGAGCCGCTAAGCGGGTGATGGACTTCTTTAGAAGACGAGGCAAAGCCAGAGGCGGAGACGATCGATGATGGCGGAATGACGGAGCGATATTATTTGGGAGCAAAGACGCACGTCGAGGATCCCTGCCTCCGATGCTTGCCCGTCACTGGCTGGCTGAAGGGTCCTGGCGAGCCCGACAATTCCCACCACCAAGCAAATCACCCCTCCCGGAGCCTCTCCCGCCTTGTCAACAAATACGCCAACACGGAAGGACAATTGAAGCCCGTTTACATATTGTCCAGATGTCACGGCCGATGTTTTTAACTCATCTTTGGGCGGCGGGGGTTTGAGCGTGTTTGAGCTTTATATTTATATCTCAAATTTTCCTTTGTTCTATTTTCTTTTCTGGGCCTCGGCGTTTCCGGGTGGTTTCTACCCGATGCACGCCGAAGCTTGTTCTGAGAGGCATTTTGGCGGACACGGCGAAGAGTGGCTCTGGAGCCGCCGTGCGCATAGCTACGAGCCTTTTGCGCGGCTGGAGCCGGGGAAACTACCTACCTTGTGCCACGGTATACATGTATGTGTGAATAGTCTGTGAGCATTAGCATTGCAGCGGTTGAACCGCGTTTCCGAGGCTGTAGCGCATGGCCTCCCGATAGAAGGGCCGAGTATGACGGAGCGGCTTCGTGGTCGCAAAGAGCGAAACGTTTATGGCAGAACGAGCCGAGACGAGACGAGACGAAATTGATCAACTTGGCGGCCTGGAAAATGGTACGGTGCATTGCCAACGCTGTGAATGTGAATTTGAATCCAATGTGAGCAAGGCGATCGGGGCATTTCGACCGGCGTGTACTCGTAGGTATGGCACGTCGTGCATGCATGGGCGTTGCTGCACCTTGGCCCGTGTTGGTCGTTGATACCCAATCGGCCTTGATGATCCAGGGGGTGCAGCCCGCATGCCGCAGCAATGCAGCCCAGTTGCGGTGATGAGTTGTGCGATCTTGAATCACAAACAGGTTCGGGGCAGCAGAGCAAGCAAGCAACGGGCCAGTGCGACTTACCGATGGTACCTATGGAGCCCGGTTCCACGCAACGAGTTCAGGAGGTGTTGGTGTCGCTCCCTTGTTTCCGTACGTCATTCTGCAACCGGAGGTGCAACTACCTACCCTGCGGTGCTTGGCAGGCAATGACGCGCACGCTGGGGAGGCCGGAACGTCGCGGAGAGCAGTCGGTCTCCGCATCTGTGCACAAAGCTAAGCAGCGGTGATTACGTGGTGACATGTTTCGGGGTACGCGAAAGGCGAGGATTTGTCTGTGGGCCTGGAGTATGACTCTTGAAGTTGCTGGTGCGGATCGTGACAGACGTCCAGAATGGGGCGGCTGGCGAGTCCCCTGGTTTAAGCTTGGTTGCACAGTGGAGGCGGCCTGCGCCTCAGGCCCCCCAGCTGGGTCCCCAATTGCCTTCACATCTTATCCCCAGAACTTCCTCCGAAGCGACTTACGAGTAAGCGAATGGCAGCAGCGGCATCGGAGATGGCGCCGGTGAGAAGGTCTCTTTAGGTACGCGTGTTTGCATTTTTTTGCGTCACAAGCATGCCGGCACACGCCCGGACATGCCACTGCGTGCTACGAAGACAGGGCCAGACTGCGCCAGGCGTCGACGAGCACGCGACCGGGCGACAACGCAATGGCGGACGTCTGCAAAGGGCGTCGATGGGCGTCGATGGGCCTGTTGCCATGTCACATGGCCCTCTTGCAACCCCGCAGATGGGTTTTACTCGGCCTTATCTAAACCGGATAGGTTCTGGAGCCTCGCTGTTTTTACTGAGCCGATCCTGAGTGACACCGACAAGATTCGTGGCGCGCCTTCACAACCCAACCACACATACACAACTTTCGCCATACCCTACGCTTCTACATAGTAACTATACCTAATAATTTCACTTCCCTCCCACTCATCGACTCTTTGAATCACTAACATGGGTCTCTATCATCTATTATCTATCATCCACCTCCGGGCCGTCACCACCTCTCTGGTCCACAACAGGTGACATCCCCGAGTCTCCATGCCGAGGCATCGCCCACTAATTGTGACCATCACTGAGACGCGAGACGCTTCCTTCTCCTTGACGAGAGATTCCTGGTATCGTGCTTCCCTCACCAATGGCCTGCCACATTCAGTCCTTCCGCAACTTTTCGGGCCATGGGTAGTCCGGCTTCTCGAACTTCGAGTTTCCGCGTAGAAGGACGAGCCAAACCCCCACCAAGTGCCCCAAGCACCAAAGCAGGAGGCCAGCACACACCACAGGGTGTCCCCAAATCAGGTAAAAGATGAATGTGCCCACGATGCCGGACAACCCGACCGGCACAACCAGTAGGAGGTATACAAAGAACGACTCAGCCTGTTTGACCTGCAGACGAGCGTGGCCAGGCGAGAAGAAGCCGAGGCGGTCGGGTATGCCGAGACGTTGTGACTGGACCCAGTAGCAGTACGCGCCAAACCAGGCCAATGCAGGATTGAGGGTACCGCTGCTGTCGATTGTTAGCTCCTTGAAGACTACGCGGAAGAAGTCGCGGGTGCTTGCGGGGGCCTCTGGACGAGGAGGAAGAGGTCCTATGTGTCTGTCGGGTGTCAGCAGGTACCAGCGACGTGTTGAGGGAGCGGGTGTTGGTCTTACTGTTGCTCGCCCATGATGAAATCGTCGAATGGATCACAGGGAGCCGCCTTGAAGATAGATACTACTTAACAGGTGCGCGACGAGGAGAAGTAAGGAGGGAGTTCAAGCTTTAAAAGCAACAAGGAGGGAGGGAGTCACCAGATGAGTGACTTGATAGATCACGGGACTAATATCTCCTCAGCCTGTTGCCGTCGTACTTACGTAGGTCCCTTAGGCTTAGAGATTTGCCTGGGTTATAAATTAACTTTCTGCTGCGCACCTCGGCGTCCTCGCCAGAAGCTAGAGAGACAGAGGGGTGCTGCCGTGGTGGGTGGCGCCGGTGTCCTGAAGTTCTGTTGAGATCAGTGGTTTACTCCCCCCGGCCTCTTTCGATGGCCGTAGACGCGATGGTGCGCGCCTCGTCGAACCACTAGCCATTATTAAGGCGCCCTGGGACCACATGGCTGAGATAATGATGTACTTGTAGATATAACCTTACTTCCGTATCCATATGAATTGTGAAGCGAAATCAATACAGTGGCTGCGGCGACGGCTATGTCTAACGACGTCGGAATGAGCTTAAAACGGGAGGATTACCTGAGGCGTGGCTGAGCTCTGACTGAGCCGAACCTGAGCAAGAGCGACAAGAACGCTAGTCTTACTTAGTGTAAATCCTATGTGGTAAAACCGAGAACCACCGCGCGGCGCTGGAGCTTGGTTCCAGAGCTCCAGGAGCGGAGCCATTGGCCCAGGTGGCGGTTGCGCTGAACTTGCATGGCTTGCATGGGTTCGCCCCTGGCCGGGCCCAATCACCACCACCGCCACCGCCAGGGAAGGGCATTGCTGCTGTAAATACATCATAGGGGCTCCACCTGCCTTCCCGGTTGTGATGCAGCGGCCTCCGTCCACTGGTCCAGAGCGCGCCGCTTCCCAGATCTCCCCCCCACCCCCCTGCAGCCCTCCCTAGCTTAAGAGCAGCCTCCCCAATCCGCCCGTCCTCTGAATGCTTCACACCTACACTTCATCCTCGCTGCTTTGCGCGCCCTCGTCCCTCCTACTGCACGCCTGGCCTGTCTTTTCGAGAGCCCCCGACTCCGTCAACGTCCCTCGCTCCGTCGTTGCGCAAACACGTTTTCGATGAAGGAAGCTTCATCCGTCCCCCCCGACATAGACAGCCAACACTCTCGTGCAATACCCAACGCCTATGGAGTGCCTGGTCGCTCGTCGCCACGACAGCCTTCTCCGCCTGCCCTGAACGAGCCCACGGCCCTGCAGCCCAGCACCCCCGGCAACAACAGCGTTAGCCATATCGACAGCAGCGGCGACGCCGTTGCCCACCGCAGCCACAATGTCAGCACCAATGCGCTTTCAGCCGCCTCTGGCATCGACCTCGTCGACGAGAAGCCGGCCCGGCACGAAGCCGGCGTCGACGGTACCCTCTCTGGAGACGTCGAGGCTACTAAGTCTCTGCAAGATGAGATGCAGGGGTCTGTCCTAGAGACCAATGCGGCCCAGGACGACCCAAACAACCAAGACAAGCGCGTAAACGGCGCTGGCCGCAAGAAGCGCACCTTCGTGCAGGAAGTCCGCAGGTCCTTTTGGCTGGTCGTGACGTACAGCTGGCTCAATGTCCTGCTCATCTTCGTCCCCATCGGCATCGTCGTTGCAAACATCCCCGGTGTCCATGCTGGCGTGATCTTTGCCATTAACTGCATTTCCGTGATTCCCCTTGCCGGCCTGCTAGCCTTTGCCACCGAGTCCGTCGCCAGTAACATGGGCGATGCTCTCGGCGCTCTGCTCAACGTGACCTTTGGCAATGCCGTGGAACTCATCATCTTGTAAGCCACTCTCACTGCCCCGTCCAGATGGGGGCCGCCCTGCTAATCTTTCATGCAGCATGTAAGTACACCGTAGTCCGTACGCCGCCCATCATGGTGAAAGGAGGAGGAGAGACGCCGATGACGGCATCTTACCCTCCGAATTTATCATGCCCTGCCTCGCGGTAGTCTTGGCGCCACGCGTGTTCGATTTTTGGTATGGCTTGCTGACGGATGCGTTTCTCTTACCCGTTTAGTATTGCTTTGGTCAAGGTGAGCGATGACACTTCTTCCGCCTCGTGGCCGCAACAATGGCTAACTGTTCCGCAGAACCAGATCCGCATTGTCCAGGCATCGCTCCTTGGCTCCATCTTGGCGAACCTGCTCCTCATCTTGGGCATGGGGTTCTTCCTCGGCGGATTACGATTTCGGGAACAGGTATGCACTCTGACCCTCTTCGAATCTAGAGATGCGGGGCAGCTTTCCTGACAGCATGCAGATTTACAATAGCACCGTCACCCAGATGAGTGCCTGTCTGCTTAGTTTGAGCGTCATCAGCCTTGTACTGCCCGTAAGTTTACTCGACGAGTTTGATCCTGTCGCGTGTTTGGTTGCTCACAGGTTTTCAGACGGCGTTCCATGCCTCATTCAACGACTCCGATCTGGCCGACAGAGAGTCGCTCAAGATCAGTCGCGGAACCAGTGTGGTTAGTGGGATCCCCCTGTTTGAAACCCTTTCGAATACTCATATTTGTTGCAGATTCTGCTGCTCGTCTACATCATCTACCTTCTCTTCCAGCTGAAATCGCATGCGTACATGTATGAGTCGACTCCACAGCACATCGTCGATGCCGAGTCGACTCCTGGTCCTGCTGCCGCCTGGCTGGACTCATCCAGCTCCGACGACAGCTCGTCGTCCAGCTCAGACTCGGACTCTTCTGGATACTCGCGAGATACCGTGCGCCGAAAGATGAAAAAGGTCCTCCGAGGTGGGCGAAGGAGGAAGTCTTCTGTGACCTCCACGGATACGGCTAATACGAATCATCTCCGGGCCGGTTCCTTTATTGCCGCGAATTCGAGCCTCAACGAAGAGGTGGTATCCGAGGCTTCGTCTTCCCGGCCCAAGTTCCCCCCTCGTCTACCCTCGACAGAGACCAACGAAGACAACACCGATGACGAAAAGCTTACCAAGCGCATAAGGAGGCGCTCTCATCGCCACAAAAAGCGCAAGTCAGCCAAGGCACGCCGCCGTGAAGAAGGTGGTGACCTGCAGGAAACCGTTGATGAGCCGACCGAGAGCCGGCCGCGCAACCATGAGAATGGGGAACCTCGCCGTGTCGACTTTGCCGTCCAGGATGACGACGCAGCCGCCCGAACGGACGCAAACCAGCCTGGAAATTCCAGGCGACCCTTCCCGACCCTTCGTGGAATGTCGGTCAAGAACCTCGCGCCCACGGTGTTCGTTCAGAAGCCCGAGACGGCCGCTGCGGCCCAAGCCGCCGCTACTGGGCCGGTGCCTCGGGTTCGATACGGCATCAGGCGCACAAACTCCCTTCCCGACAGGCTGAATCAGTACCAGTTCCGCCCCCCGGGTGCCATGTTGCCATCCCAGGTCCCGCTCGCGGCGCTGGCAAACCCTGCTGAGGCAGGCGTAGCTGACGACGAGGAGCACCTCACGCGCGCCGCGTCCGTCATCCTGCTGCTCTTGTCGACGGGCCTCGTGGCTGTCTGTGCCGAATTCCTGGTTGGGTCCATCGAGGACGTCGTCAAGACGTCGAGCATCGGAGAAATCTTCATTGGTCTCATTATCCTGCCCATTGTGGGCAACGCGGCGGAGCACGTCACAGCAATCACGGTCGCCATGAAGAACAAGATGGACCTGGCCATCGGTGTCGCGGTTGGCAGCTCGATCCAGATCGCCATTTTTGTCACGCCTTTCATCGTCATTCTGGGATGGATCATTGGCCGAGACATGACGCTGTACTTTACGCTCTTTGAAA
The DNA here is from genome assembly GCA_024340005.1 of Tolypocladium tropicale. NCBI lineage: Eukaryota > Fungi > Ascomycota > Sordariomycetes > Hypocreales > Ophiocordycipitaceae > Tolypocladium > Tolypocladium tropicale. The sequence continues at coordinate 111,005 of JALHBU010000044.1, read as the reverse complement.
CGGTCAGCCTGTTCGTGTCGGCCTTCATGGTCAACTTTCTTGTCCTCGACGGACGCAGCAACTACCTCGAGGGCGCGTTGCTGTGTGCCGTCTACATCATCATAGGTATTGTTGCGTTCTTCTATCCGGACGCGACGCAAGCCAGCCAGTGGGGTGAATGAAGAAGCCTCGGCTGAGCATGCAAATGTTCAAGGCCTTGGCTTGCTGCCACTCTAGGAGGTGGAAATTGACACCGGCCCTGAATGTTGAGGATATGCACGAGTCTTTGATGTGTATCATCTCTACGAGTACGGATGAAGGGGAAGCGCCTGGGCTCGGCGCTGCTTGTCTGTGGGAGGATGCGGATGGATTTTCCATAGATTGCCAGATGACAGACAGACATTATTCAGACCACAATCAGACTGATCATCCCTTTGCACCTGTCAATGTCGTAATTTTGTCGTGGATAAGGGACTACGAGATTACATTGTGCTTCCCCAGACAAAAGAGGCCGCCTGCCCATGGCCCAAGCTAGCGCCATGGTTTGCACAGCCACAGCTAGATCGGACACCAGCGAAAGGGTCCCTCATGACGTATTCTAGAACGCGTCCTGGTCAAATGAATTGCGCAGCAGAGGCGAATTGGTGGGAAAGGCTGTGTTCGCGTCCGTGCTGCTTCCGCGTGCGCCCAGGGGCGTGGCATGCCAAGATCCCTGAGCTAAGGCATAGCCACACCTTCCTGCCTTCCGCGATGCTCCCCTCTTTGTCATGAGCTCGCCCTTTCTTCCCTCTAGCACCAGCGTTTGCATTTACTTTCATCCCCCCGACCCGCGGTGGTATCTTCCGCAAGACTTTCCACTCGTCTCTCTGCAGGTTTTTGATCATCCATACCGTCACCTCTAGTCGGACCGCGCTGGGAAAGACAGGATCGGCGGGGCACACGAGCGACGCATTGCCATGTGTTTTGGGGGCAAGGCTGATGAGAGCGCCGATGCGGCGCCGCGACCGGCTCAGCAGCAGCAGCATCAACAGCAATATCAGCAGAAGAATCAACAGCAGCAGGGAGGAGACATGAAGCACACGGGAGACCCATCTGGACAGCAGTCGCAACAGACGTATGCGCCTCCGCCGGGGCCACCTCCTGGGCGTCGCAATGAGAGCGGCCCTCCGTCAGGGCCGCCGTCAGGGTTTCATCAGAGCCAGCCGCAGAACGAATACGCACCTCCTGCTGGACCGCCTCCGAGCCGACTGCAAGGCGACTACGCTCCGCCGCCGGGACCTCCCCCAAGCTCCGGAGACTGGGCCGTTCCACCGCCGGGGCCTCCGCCATCTCATTCCAAGCCTGAGCACGACTGGCAAGCTGCCGTGCCGGACACATCACTCTTCCCCGACCCGCCGCCCTTCTTCTCCGGCCATGACAGGTCACACACGACAAACGCCACCGAGGACGAGGCCGAGGCGGGCGAGGAGTGGTGCCAGCAGTACCCGATCAGCAGACCTCTGGTCCTCGACGAGGCGGGCCAGGCCGCCCTGCAGGCGCACAACATCCGGCTGATGCAGCCGGCTGGCTTCAACGGCAAGCTGAACTGGCTCGGAGCCGGCCACTGGGAGGCATCAACCGCAAAGGGCAGCCCGGACCGCTGCATCATCGGCTACCCTCCCCTCTACGTAGTCAACCTGCACGACCCCACGCGCCTCAACCAGCCCAAGACCATCTACTACGAGGTCAAGCTCCTGCCCAGCAGCCGCGAGGTGTCGGTGGCCATGGGCTTCACGGCGCTGCCCTACCCGTCGTTCCGCATGCCGGGCTGGCACCGCGGCAGCCTGGCCGTGCACGGCGACGACGGGCACAAGTTCATCAACGACCGCTGGGGCGGCAAGGACTTCACGACAGCGTTCCGCCGCGGCGAAACGTACGGCGTGGGCATGACGCTGCGGCCGACGGGCACCGCGCACCCTAAGGTCGACATCTTCTTCACCCGCAACGGCGCCAAGGCGGGCGGCTGGGACCTGCACGAGGAGACGGACGCCCAGGAGGACCTGCCGGTGACGGGGCTGGAGGGCTTCCACGACCTGAGCCTTGCCATTGGAACGTATGACGGGTTGAGCTTTGAGGTCATCTTAGACCCGGCGCGGTGGATGTATAGGGAGGCGAAGTGATGATGCCAGGGGGACTGGACGAGACGTTGAATAGATGTGTGACTGCGCAGATGAATGCCACGAAGTTGTATCCGTGCCGTTTGCCCCTTTGTGCCCAAAGATTGAGCTGCGTGTAAGCCTCCCTGCTGCTCGGGGACCAGGGACCAGGAAGAGGCGCCGCTCGCGGCTGGCGGTGTGGGTCTCTGGGGTAGCGGCCAAGGGATTATGCACTTAGCGAGTCGATCGATTCCGCCCGCCTTGGCGCAAATGCGCCATCTCCAGACTTCGCGATACCGCAACCGCGACTGCCCAGCAAGCGACCGCCACATCTCATCCCGCAGCCTTCCCCGGTTGCAAGGCCCAAAGATGGAGGCCGACAGTGGTGCTGAGGCGCTCGCCAAGATCGCATCAGCCGGTGTAGTGGAAGAGTGGGTTTCCCTCCCCAACGGCGCGATCGCTCTGTGAACCTCGGGATACTGACTGACGATGCTTTGCAGAGGGTCATGGCCCGCCGTGCGGACTGATATCCTTGCGCGACTGGATAGCGTATGCCCTGCCCTGCCCTGCCATGCCCTGTCCGGCTCGGCCAGACGCCGCATGGAGCCTCAGCTAACGACTTCGCCTAGATCGCGCGCAACGAATTCCCCATACCCAACCTCCCGCCGCCCGCCTCGCAACCTCACCTCCTCTCCCCGCTGCCGTCCTCGCCCATCGAGCACTCCTCCTCCCAGGAAGCGGACAAGGAGAATGCGCCCGCCGAGAGACGGCCCGCGGGCTCCGCCAAGCCCCTGGCGCCCGGCGAGCTGCCCAAGCAGATCGCTGACATGCTCGAAGGCATCAAGGCGCACCTCGAGACCTTCACGACGCACGCGCCGCACACGATCCAGCGGCTCGCCGAGCTGACGCTCCGCCCGCGCGCGCACTACGCAGCGCTGGCCTCGTACCTCCACGCCGTCGACCGCGTCGTCCAGGTCACGTCGGGCACGAGCGTCTACCCGCTGCCGCCGGCCATCCCCGACATGTCGAGCCTGAACGTCAACGGCGAGGACGGCAAGGACCCGGCCGCCACGGTGGCCTGGAGCAACCCCACGACGGCGCCGCTGGGGTCCGACGAGGCGCTGGGCGGCGCCCTGCTGACGCCCATCCCGTGGCTGACGCGGAGGAGCCCCGAGGAGACCAACGGGGAGCCCGCCCACGGCGCCCAGATCCACAGCGAGGGCACCGAGACCATCGAGGGCCCCAACGGCATGGGCAGCATAGAGACGGTCTCGGTCAGCGTCAACGGCGTGCCGTCGACGGGCCACGCCAGGGGCGTCACGCAGGGCGAGCTCCTTCGCCAGGAGCAGCGCGCCGGCGTCGTCCCCGTCAGCCAGCTGTCCCGCAACCAGGAGGTGGCGAGCGACGGCGAGGGCCGGCGGGCCGACGAGGAGGAGGAGGAGGAGATCCCCCACGCGCGGGGCCCCGAGGAGATTGGCGTCAACGACACGGGCCCCCAGGGCGCGACGACGAGCCACGTCGGCGAGGACGGCGTCGACATCCAGGGCATCGATGTGGAGGCTGCCGTGGGCAGGAAGCACGACGACGAGGCGGTGCCGCCCCCGCCGCCCGACAGCGAGGCCGCGCCCGAGGCCCAGGGCGAGAGCGCCAGGCGCAGCCCCGCCGCCGAGAGTGTGAGCAGCGTGGGCACCAAGCGCGAGGCCGAGCAGGAGCTCGAGAGCGAGACGCCTAAGAAGGTCAAGGGGAGCGCCGACGAACAGCCCGCGGATGAGGAGGCAGCCCGTGATGGCGCCGAGGTAGAGGAGGCCCCCAAGGAGGACGAAGCGAAGCCCGAGGACGCCGAGAAGGCGAAGGAGGCGTGATGGACGGAAAGCGGGAGACCTGGATAGACTTTTTGTGCGACGTCGCCTTCCCGGGGGGTTGACGGCCGTACGCTGCTTTGCGCTTGACGGTCGACGGTAATGATACCATGAGTTCGGTACGGGGTTTCACAGGACTGTATATTAACTAGGCGGACCCGGGAATAGGGATACAACGTTCATGTTCATCATTCTTTGGTTCCTCGACGTGAATCTATCTAGGTGCAATCGTGAAGACTCTAGCATCGCAACGCAACCCTGCTCCAACCATAAACGCCCAAAGCCAGCAAAATGGTCATTGTACACGGGACGCAGATTCCACCCACCCGTAGCTAAGGCTCCAAAATAATACATATCCCTCCCACCGCACCACCGGCCTGTCCCACCGCTCAGAAGATCTTGGTGATGCTCTCGCGCACGATGACGCTGTTCTGCCGCTCGTCGCGCTTGACGCGGAAGAAGCTGTCGCAAAAGTCGCTGCAGCGCATGTGGCGCAGGAACTCCTCGTCGTGCGTGATGACGATGAGCTGGAAGTTGCTCTGCGCCTGGCGGGCCTTGATGATGGCGTGCAGGCTCTCGGCCAGGCTCTTGATGTTGTCGCGGTCGAGGTTGGTCGTCGGCTCGTCGAGGGCGATGAGGCCGCAGTTGACGCCGAACGACTCGGCCAGCGCGAGGCGGATGACGATGCTGGCCAGCACCTTCTGGCCCGCCGAGCAGCGCCCGCGCATGTCCATCTCCGTGTCCTGCTTGACCATGCACAGGCGGTAGTTGTAGTTGCGCTTGCCGCTGCTCGACTCGTTGTCGGAGCGGATGAGGATGGTGTCGATGTCGGTGCCCTGGTACGTGCTCTGCCAGAGCTCGCCGGCGATGCGGTTGACCTCGGCCATCTTCATCGAGTGGAACTGCATGACGGCCTTGTCGACGGCCGCGCCGCACTGGGCGAGGTCGTCGATGGCGGCCTTGGTCGTCTCCACGAGGATGTGCGATTCGCGGTACTTTTGCTTGGCGTCCTTGTAGTCCATCTCCCACTCCTGCAGCAAGCGCCCGAGCTCCTCGTCCTTGGTCTTCATGGTCCCCATGACAGACCCTCGGTCTGCGAGCATACGGTTGGACAGGTTTTCCAGAGCGCGAGCCTCGCTCTGGAGCCGTTCGTAGTCTTCGTGCGCGTTGCGGTCCTCCAGCTCGGCAATGTCCTTGCGCAGCACCTCCAACGTGCGCAAGTGCTTGCGATAGTTCAGGTTGTCGGTGATGTTCTTCTTTTTGCGGTCTCCGTTATCGATATCCTGCTTTAGTTTGTTTGTCCGAACCGTGAGATCTGTGATATCCTTCTCTGTGTGCTCGATTGACTTCTCGAGCGCAGCTATTGCTCGCTGGTTGGAGGCTAGGTTGGACGGTCCGCCGCGGTCAATGTAATCTTGGATATCGCTGTCCACCATCTTGATCTCGCTGACCGAGTTCACGATAGCGTCTCTCTCGTCGGCAATGGTCTGTTCCTTGGCACGACCGCGGCGCAGAGTGTCATCGCGAACCGACCGTGCTTCTGCGATGCTCGGCTCCAGCTTCTCTAGTTCCTCATCCGCCCGTTGGATGATTTCTCGTTGATGGCTGTGATCCTCCTTCAGGGACTGAATCTGAGTCTGCAGATCCTTCTTCTTGTCGAGTTGCCCCGCGGCCCGGCTGAGCTTGTTGTTCAGCTCACTCCTCTCCAGCTCGAGGGAGTTGATACGATCCCTCATACGCTGCCGATCGGTCGAAAGCTTGGATATCCGATTCTTGAGGCCTCTCATCTGCTCGGCTAGACGGCTCTGGAGGTCGTGAATCTCGTCTGCACTTCTAGTCGGACCGCCGGACATTTGCTGTGACATGATACGATCTACCTGAGCCTCAGAGTCTTTGATGTCCTTGATCGTCTGAGAAATGGTTGTGACCGTTTTGGAATTGTCTTCCATGTCCGCTTGCTTTTCTTCTTCAGCGGTGACGGCAGATTCGAGCTCCTCCAATTGGCGCTCCAGGGTGTCGTACTCGCTCTCGACAACTTTGCACTCGTCACGGATGCTCGGTAGTTCCGCAGAAAGCCTCTCGTACGTGTCGTAGGAAGAGCGAACTGCCCGCAAAGATTCTAGGCTTGCTGTGGCTTCTTTCAGGTCTTTCTCGACATCAATCTTACCCTTGGGATCCAGGCTCCTGTCGATCTTCTTGCTCAAGCGATCAAGGCTCGCGCTCTGACTATCATCAAAGTGCCGATCACAAAGCAAACATTTCTTCTTCGACTCCAGCATGCGTTTGCACTTGTTGTAGTAATCGACAAGGGCATCAAACAGACTCAGTTCGTTCCTGAGATCTTCCACCTGCTGCTCGACGGATCCGACCTCCTCCATGTAGTCTTCGATGCTAGCGGCGTCTCGAACATTTCGAAGGGCAGACAAAACCTTTTGTTTGCACTCCGTTGCCTCTCGTGACTTGTTCTCGAGCGAATCCTTGGAGTTTTTGAGTTTGTATTCCAGCTTTTGTTGCTTCTCTCTTGCCTGATCCCGCTTTTTGCGTGCATCTTGAACTGTCTTGCTCTGTTGCGTAAGGGCAGACTGGAACTTGGTTTCCAGCGTGTCGGGTTGCCAGCCCTCGCCAACGACCGCCGACAGCTTGGACCGCCAGGTGTTCGTTACAGTCTCTAGTTTCCTCTGACGGTCGGCAAGTTCCTTTTTCCGAAAGTCAAGCTGAGCTCTTTCGGACGCAAGACGAGTGCAATCGAGAAGCTCTCGCCCGAGCTTTTCGTTCTCGTTCTCTGCTTGCCACAGCTTGTCGTTCTCAAGCGCCAATTGCTGGTCCCAATTCGCCTTTTCAAATTCTTGCTGGGCTCGCTGGAAATTGGCCCCAACTTCTTCCAGCTGCCCATCTAGGATCGCCCTGGCACCTTCATCTATCTCGATCAAGCCAGCTTCGTTTGTTAGTACACTGGTGCGCTTATCAATGGCACCCATTCGCTGCTTCGCAGACACGCGATCCTGGGTTCTTGCAGCTTTCCGCCCCTCCAGATCGCTGATGATTCCAGTGGCCTTATCAAGCTCGGCGGAATTCTCTTTTTGGAGTCGTTCCAGATCCCGCTTCTTCTCCCCCAGCAGCTTTTGAACTTTCTCGTTGAAAGCCTGGATCTGCTGATCCTTTAGTTCCCCGTCGTAGCCCCTGAACCCATGAGCCTGAGCGGCCTCCCGTATCATTTCCATGCGGCCCTGAATTTGCCTCTCATACTTGTCCTTGTCAGACTGATGCTTTCCTTGCTCGGACAACTTGTTTGATAGACTCCTTCGGAGTTCGGCCAGCTCCCGCTGAAGCTCGTTATATCGTGCCTTGTTTTGTTCGGCCTCCTCTTGATACCGCTCCATACTCTGCTCATACTGGGACAAAGAGTTCTCTAGAGCGGCATCATCCTCATGGAGCTCGTCAAAGGTTTGCCTGAGCTCGTCAATGGCGTCCTGTCGATAGTCGAGCTGCTCTCGCTTATTGCTGAGGTTCTGAACGATCTGCAAAAAGCTGTTTGCCTGCTCATGCTTCTGCCTGATTTTGTCCTGGGTCTCTTGCATCTCGGAAGAAATTGCTTCACACCGTTCACGAGCCTCCTCGATTTCGGCTTGGAGGCCAGTCATTCGCTTCTCTGCTCGTTCGCCCCTATCCTTGTTGATTTTGTTGTGCGCCTCGTCATTCTGCAGCTTACCCAGCTGCTCGACTTGCTTCTTGCGCAGCACCTTGAGGTTATCAATGGCCTTGGTATACTTGAGGGCCTCGAAGATTTCGTCGAAGCGCTTCTTCAAGGCGGCAGGCTCACTTAGCGGCCACAGCGACTCGTCCTGGTGACAGAATATTACAGCATCAAGAATAGCTGGAGATACACCGAGGCGCTCAGGGATCATCTCATCGAGCTGCGCTGTCCTTGTCGACGTCGTCGTTCGCTCGCCGTTGTTGAGGACGACCAATGAGCAATCGAGGGTCTTTTGCGATCGTGTCGTTTTCTTGACGGTAAGCTGCATGCTGCGAGTTGCAACGTGCTGTCGACCATTGATGGAGCAGAACTGCAACTTGACTTGGGCCATTACCTCCTTCTCGCCGCAGAGCTTACCGGCCGTTTAGCTTGGGTCCAGCGGCGCCGGTGAGGCCGGGCACAGCAGGCTTACCTTGGGATCATGAATGAAAGCGCCACCCTTGCTGTTGGGAGGCAGCTCGCCCGTGGTGGCATACTTGAGACACTCGATGATGGTTGTCTTTCCGGATCCATTGTAGCCAACGATGAGGGTCAACGGGGTGTTGAATTGGATGGCCTCGCGGACCGCTGGGCTAAAGGAGCGCACGCCCGAGATGGAGAGCTTATCGATTCGTGACATGATGGGCGCGTCGTTGCATCGACGACCACAGCGGATGCGGCGCGGAGTGTCGTTGCCTACCGATACGAAGCGCTCTCGCTTCTGCGGATCGTTTCGTTGCTCTTTCACTCAATGCGCAGGCAGAAGCGGGTATGGGTAGAGGGAAGACGCGCAGCGCCGGCCACGCGCGTTTAGTGGGGTAGGCCCCGAGGAGCGTGCTCACGTGCACCTGAATTGACGACGCAACTTCACCACATCACAGTTGGACAACGACCTTTCATCTCGGCATGCCGTGATCTAGACAGGGAGTACCGTGATGACAAGTACGAATCACTTCGTAAAAACTCAGATATTTCTTGATACGCGTTTAGCTGATGGAGAGCAACTAAAGGACCTAGCTTCCCGACACGCATCGGTTTGTGGTCGTAGAGCCATGAATCGCTCACGTCTCGTAGTTGGGTGACGTAGCAGCAGAAGGCAGAGAGATCCATCTTTACGGTGTCTAGGCGAGGACCTTACATTTCTATTGCATCTCGGTGTTCTCTGTCAGCGGCCCGTAAAGGTCATTCGAATCTACCGTCGGTTTGACATACTGCAAATAACTTCACCTGCTACGCTGCTTAGCAAGAAGAGTGCACAAGTATCCATTGATCCGACTGAGTTAGCCATGAGACGAAATGCAACGGCAGATGCCGTGTATTGTCGGAGCCGATGACGACAGGCTTCCTGTGGCTGCCTGGTGGGGGAAGGGAGCCCCGGCTTCAGGACCGAGGCAGCCAGAAAACGTTCGCCGCGACCCATTGCGACGGTTAACTAATGAGATCCATGGGCGTAGAAAACCCCGCACTGGCCCTTCTGAAGCTTATTCTTTCTGGCCCCAAAATACGCTGTCTTGACGCTCCTGCTGGCGACCCGCCGCATGACCCTGAATCCTCTGGGTGTCCCACATGGGCATTTCAGTTTCCCCATGTCGCAGGCATCGGGAATTACGCACTGCACGTTGGCGCGATTATTCTTGGGTTGTCCGGCACAACCGCCCACCCTCAGTCGGCCTCGTCCATGGGGCTAGCGCCTGCGACAGTGTGTCTTGCGAGTGCCACGCGTACAGCGACCTCGCGCCGAGCAGCTGGATGGATGCTAGCCGTACGGGTGGAGGGAGAGGTGAGAGCGCTCCGGGGAGCGTTCCGGGCAAGCCAGCAGTGCGACAGTGGGATTTGCCGCTGCGCGAGACGAGCGCCCAACACCCCTGGAGGGGTCTCTTGATTGCGGGCCGCTGCGCCAGGCGATCTCTCCCAGCGGTCCCCTAAAAATCGGACCCGATTGGGGCTTCAAGCCCCCCCCGCTGCGGGCGCAGGAGTATTTGCTCCGGCCGTCACGGCCATCCAGCGCTCCCCCCTGCGTGGACTCGCTCACCATGCCTTCTGTATGGAGCCTCACACTGCCAGTGGCGGCGTGGCACCGCAATCCGTCGACCGTAGTAATATGGAGTGTTCCGCATGTTGACCAGTAACGGAGAGCGTAGCGGCCTCTCCATTTCATCTCCGTCGGCTCGACGTATTTCGTCAGCGGACATCTCTTCTCCTACATCATCTCATCCTGCCCTATGTCGCATGCTCAATCCTGCGACCTGCCACCGATCGCGAGGCTTCCAGGTTCCCGACCGCATCGCCAGCTCTGCGCTGCCCCTCACCGCAACGGCCGACACGAGCGGCCGCGCTGGCTGGGCCTCAGCGACCCACCCTCGGCCGCCGCTGACCTGTGTCGCTGAACCTTCGCGGCTCACCTAACACAATTAGTCGCCCAGCTATTACCAAAGCACCGCGACCATGTCCCACGGGCAGCTCAATTTCTTCGGCTTCTCGAACCTGGAAGCCGACGAGCAGGACACCAACAACATCATGTCATTCCTCGACAACGGCATGCTGGGTTCTTACGACGATGTCGCCATGGCTCTGGATCCCGGCGACGCCGGCGCCACCCCGCAAGCCTTCAACAGCGCTGCACTGTCCGTCAATGGGGGAGCCACCGAGCAGTCGATAGCCCGCGCCGAGAACCAGTTTAACACAGCCGCCAACAACGTACCCGGTGCTGGACCGTTACCGCCGGCTTCCTTTCCCCAGATGGGTCTTTCGAGTGGAAGCACCCTGACCGAGTTTACCAAGAGGAGGAATTGGCCAGCCAAGGTCGTCGAGGAGCTGAAGGATTTCCTTCACATTTTGGACGCCAATGGCCGCATCAAGTACGCATCTCCGAGCGTCCTTAGCGTGGCCGGATACACCCCGGAGGAGATCCACGACGAGTTTCTGAAGGATCTCATCCACCCAGACGACCAGGGCGTCTTCGTCTCCGAGTTGAACGAGTCGATAGCATCGGGCAACCCGCTGCGGATGTTCTACCGCTTCAAGAAAAAGGACGGAGCGTACGCAATATTTGAGGCGGTCGGCCACGCGCACATTGCTGGCGCCAAGTTCGCGCCGAACCCCAACAACCAGTCGCCCTTTTGTCAGGCCGTCTTCATGATGGCTCGGCCGTACCCGACCAAAAATGCCGGCCTCCTCGACTCGTTCCTCGAGCACAAGATCGAAAATGAGCGCCTGAGGCGGCGGATAGCAGAGTTGAGGAGAGAAGAGGAGGCGGACGCCGACGAGGCTCAGCGGCAGTGGGCGCAGAGCCAGGAGGGCCGTTCCGATATGACGCCGTCCACCGAAACGGGTGCATCGTCGGTGCCGGCCTTCTTCCGCAGCAACAGCATGGCCACTTCCGACAAAGGAATGAGCCAATCCGACCGCAACGCCTTGAACATTGCGCTGACGAGAGAGAACCTGGAGGGCGCCGTGGCAGGCAACCGACCCGATTCGCTGCGTGACAAGATGGCGCGCTACGAGGGCGCATCGCACACCGATACCATCGAAATGCTGACGGGCCTGCGGTACATGGAAGGCGAGCGAAGCCGGGGCATAACCACGGGGAACGCGAGCCCGGCGCTGATCAAGGGCGACGCGGGCATCGCCATCCCGGTCGACCGAGATTCCCGGTTGGGAGAGAAGAAGAAGAAGCTGAAGACGTCAGAGGAGTACGTCTGTACAGACTGCGGTATGCATGCCTGCCCCTGTGATGCGCCGCATCGGCATGGAGCGCTAACCGGGCCTAGGAACGCTCGATTCCCCCGAGTGGAGAAAGGGGCCCAATGGACCGAAAACGCTTTGCAACGCGTGCGGCTTGCGATGGGCCAAGAAGGAGAAGAAGAGAAATCACGTCCCTCAGCCTACGGTCGACCACGCGATGTAGCCAAAGCTATTCACGACGAAGGGGACCTCACCGGGTACAGGAGCGTTTGCCACGACCACGCCACCCGGATGCGACGTAATACGTGTTGTCTATTTGAGACGCAGCGGAGTTATTTTGGATTTTGCAAGCATGACGATATACCTTTGATGAACAGGCGTACACGAAGACGCCTGGAGCGACTTGAGAATATACACGGGCTCAAGATAGACTGCCATTGTTGGATAATTTGCGGTTCTGTACGCGGATATGATACCTCACGGGCAACGCTCAAAACTGGGCGCAGGAAATAGCGTAGACTGTATAAACATGACGAATTGACGCGCAACGGCTAGAAGGGGTGAATAGCGATATGTAGCTGGGGGCTGGCAGGCGGGCGATAGTAAGGAAGCGGATGGTGATGAAGCTGGACACATTGTTTCCACGCTCGCTCATCGTGCTTGGACCCCGCCATCTTGGGAGTCTTCCCTTGTCGAGCTGCGGTTGCGGCAATACTCGCCTCGATGAGGTTTAGTCGCTCCCATAAAGCCGGGCAGCCAGCCAATTCCACGGCTGTGCCGACTCCATCGATGGGACAGGGGCCCTCAGCTGTGCCAGGGGCAGCTCTTTGGCCTGGCGCGGAGCTGCCGAGCCCCGCATGAGCTGCGTCACGGCCGCTCGTCGATGGGCAATAAGTCGGCAGTAGATGCCGTCCCAACGAGTCGCGGGACAGTCTCGCCAAACTCTCCCCTTTGCATCCTCTCTTTCATAACGCTTCCGCTGCCCTCATTTTCTACTTTCTGCGTGAAAACATCAGACACTCGATTCACAATGGATAAGCTCTTCAGCGCGGGCAAGGAGTTCCTGGAGAACCAGTACCAGGAGCAGAACCAGGGCCAGAACCAGGGCCAGAACCAGAACCAGGGGCAAGGTCCGTACTGTCCCGCTGCCGCCGCTACCCCGCTGCAACCTTCCGACGATGAAGTCACTGACGTGTCTGCGCGTACAGGACAATGGAATCTGCCAGGCGGCGATAGTGCGTTCCTCCTCCTTCATTCGATGACAGTCTTCATGGTTCAGAAACGGCTGATGCGAACCGGTGCTTCACAGACTCCCATGGCGGAAACTACCCCGCCGGCGGCGGCTTCCAGCAGGACGACCTCCTGAAGACCGCCGAGCAGGAGGCCTCGCAGCTCGCCGGCTCGTCGGGCAACAGCGCCATGTTCTCGCAGATTGTGGGCGCCATCAGCCAGCGCAAGGGGCAGATTGCCAACGAGGACATTGACGAGGAGGGTCAGTCATATTATCCCCTTCGCATCTCCCCCGAGAGCGCAGACAGCTAACGCTACACCAGGCGCCGTCCAAGCGCACAAGGATGCGTACCAGAACGACGCACACGGCGACGAGAACAGCCTCGGCTCCGCTGCCGCGATGCAAGCCCTCAAGATGTTCAACCAGGGCCAGGGCAGCGGCAGCCAGGGCCAGGGCGCGTTCCTGGGTCTCGCCATGTCCGAGGCCAGCAAGGTGCGCACCCTTCCTGTCATGGCCTCATAAGGTCCCGCGTCCCGGAGAGTGCATGCTGACGAGATTGGGCAACAGCTCTTCGATGACAAAGCCGCTGCGGGCAAGGTCGCCGATGGCACCAGCAAGGAGTCTGTCGTTCAACAGGCAGGAGAGATGGCCCTGAAGATGTATCTCAAGAGCCAGGGCGGAAACCAGGGAGGGCTCATGGGATTGGCCTCCAAGTTCCTCAATTAATGGTGCTCTGCAACGCGAATACCGTCAGCTTACAGACACGTTGGCAAAGCCGTAGCCGAAGGCAGAAGAACTGATTTAAGCTTCTCATAGCAAAGCAATCACATGTTTTCTTTCGCAACGCCTCTTTGTAGGACGCCGGGGCTCCAGTGTATAGATATATCGCGGTGAAACATCCCTCAAGAGATCTCAATCTCTCACGGTCTTGCTCTCTTGAGCCACACCGATCACGTCTAACCACGACTCTGGCCTCCTCCGGCTCTCGGGGTATACCTTGTGCAGGTAGTCCTCCGCCTCTGCCGCCCAGCTCAGCAGCTGCTCCTCGCTGCCCCATTCACCCGTCGCTAGCAGACTGACAGACAACTTTCCTTCGCCTTGGTCCGGCTTGACGTAGCCTACAGGTGCCGACAGTGAGGGCGTGCCCGTCATGTTGGCGAGGAAGATGTACATCATGTTGAGGAAGGTCAGGTTGGCGTCGCTCAAGCCGTGAGACTCGTCTCCGGGAGTCCGCGCCCAGCCTACGAGCGGCGTAGTCGGCGTCATGATGAGCAGACCCGGGTGCTTCTTGAAGAGATGGGCTAGATGCTGCATGAGCAGCGTGCGCATAGCGTTGTACTTGAGGAAATCGGCAGCGGGAGTCTGGCACGCCACGGACAGGAGCACCCTGTTGGCCGGCCCGCAGAGGGAAAGCCAATCGGCCGGGTTCGGCGTCCGGCGGCGCGCAGACTCGGCCATCTCAGTGACGCAGATGACACCATGGACAAGCTGTGCCTCGGCCAGGTAGGGGATGGAGATGTCGATAATCTCGTATCCGCGGTCGCGGGCGAACCAGTCCATGGCCGCCTCGCACGCCTCGGCGACCCTCGGATCGGCATGCTTCCACCAGTCGCGGAAAACGCCCATCACCTTCTTGGCCGAAGGCTGGGGCGGGAGGGACAATGCGAAGCGGCTTTGGGTAGGGCAGTCGGGATTCGGCTGGGACATGACCCGGTAGGCGATGGTCAGGTCGGCGACGTTTGCGGCGAGCGGGCCGGTAATGCACATGGTGCTGTTCATGAACATGGTGCGGTGGTGGCTCGTCTTGAGGCCGTAGATGCCATTGAAGTTGCTGGGGATGCGCACGCTACCGCCGGCGTCAGTGCCCACGGTGATGGGGAGGAGGCCGGCCGAGATGGCAGACGCAGGGCCGGAAGAGGAGCCGCCAGGGTAGTAGGCGTTGTTGAGATGGTTGGTTGGCGTGCCTTGGGCGACCTGGCCGTTGTTAGTACGTAGGGGAAACGCGAGGGATGGCGGTGCTGCTTCATACGTTCAACCCGTTTGTGTCTAGGGGAGAACAACGTCAGTCAGCGCCATTGTCGATGCGGGCAGGTCAGGAAGCATACCTGAGCCCATCTCGTGCATGCGAAGCTTGCCAATGACCACGGCGCCCGCCGCCTGCAGCGCCTTGACTGGCCACGCCGATTCCTCCTGCTCCTTGAACCACGGAACCGAGGCATCGTACTTCATGCCAAAGTGGTTGATGTAGCCCTTGACGTCTACGTCATCCTTGACGCCGATCGGAACACCGTCGAGCACGCCGAGGGGTTTGCCGGCGGCGTAGCGCTCCGTCGAGGCCTTGGCCGCCTCGAGGGCCAGGTGGTCTTTGCCGTGCGAGTCGGCCCACGCATCCTCATACTTGCCCGGCTTGCCGTCACCGCTCGGTTTCGTCAGGGGCAGCAGCGTCTCGGCGACCTGCAACGGCGTGATCTTGCCGGCCTTGTACATGTCGTGGTAGTCGCTCGCCGTGTAGTACCGGGCTTTGGAGTCGGCGTGTCGCGCGGCGAGAAGCTCCGGGCCGAACTCGAGCATCGGGCCCGTCTCGCCCAGCGGCGTCACAACGGGCTGAAAGAAGCACCTGCAGCGTTAGTCTCCGTCCTTGGTCACGGCGGTGTTTGGTAACTCTGCGCACCTGGAACGTATAAGGAACATCGTCCAGCTCGGGCATGTCCTTGATGGTGCCGAAGCCGGCATTGCGCCAGAAGTAGCGTTGCACCAACGCAGACCTCGAGATGCTGCAAGAACCAGTCGACTCGATCAGCCTCGGTGCTCCCAGGTTGTGCGACTGAACCGTCCCCGACGAACATACATTCCGCTCGCGACCACCAGCGGGAGGCCCCTCAGGACCGGGTTCTTCCCCGGACTTGGTGCGTACTCGGCGGCGGGGCCCTCTACGGGCTCCGGGTAGTGGGCGAAGGATGGGGTCGACATTTCAGCGGCGGACGCGAAGGAGAAGAGCCCTGGAACGGTGCAGGACAAAGTGAGGCGCTCTGGCAAGTGAAGCAGACCACGATGCCGGCGCGTGCAGTGTGAAGGATGGCGAAGGTTTGAGGAGCTGCAGAACGTGCCTCGGCTCTTTCCCTAGCTACCTAGCTATAGCTCCTCAATTGGCACGAGAGAGCCGTGTGCTGCAGCCAAGACCGCGACTCTTGGTTCC
Source organism: Tolypocladium tropicale (assembly GCA_024340005.1). Classification (NCBI taxonomy): domain Eukaryota; kingdom Fungi; phylum Ascomycota; class Sordariomycetes; order Hypocreales; family Ophiocordycipitaceae; genus Tolypocladium; species Tolypocladium tropicale. Next base: position 95,188 of record JALHBU010000044.1, on the reverse strand, counting down.
TCCGCCATACCTGCAGTCGATACTGGGGCTAGCGCGATTTCGAAATGGGGGACATGTTCGTCGATTCGGCTTGTGGGGCTAGGCCCAATTTGCCAGATCTTTACTCGTGCAGACGTGCTCCGTACCGTACTCTGCTAACAGCGGGTTGCAGCGAGGTCGAAGTTTAGAGCTTTATATCGTATGACTCGTCGAGGTGCCACAGAACCCCCGAGTCCACTTTGACAGCGTCGTCAGCCACTGGCTGCTGGGAATGAGGACCGCTCCTGTCGGTGAATGAGCAAACTGCCGAGGCAACAAACCAGCAGGGTACGATCTCCCTGGCCCACGGCGATCCTTTCTCCAGCGCCCCCTCCCGTCAGCGCAGGCCTCCAAGAGTGTGCCGAATGAGAAATGAGCGCTCATTTACATCGTGCATTGGGCCTGGTTGCGGGGCCATGTCCCGCAAGCATGTCCCTATCCATCCATGGATCTATTTTAGCCACAGGGCCGTGGATTACGAGTGGTATTGCACTGGAGTCGCGCTGCCGTGTTGCCCGTTGACGCAAATGCACAGCATCGCCAATCTTCTAGCCACGTTTCTGAAAAGAACGTCTTGTCGGCTGGTTGGGGCAGTTTGCGGGTCTGGCGTGGTCATGAAAGAACGGAACGCGTACTCCGTACTCGTAGAGCCCTTGGCGAAGTTACTTCGTAAAGCCCCCCCGGGGCCCCAAGTTGCCAGCCGTGTTTCAGAGCCACGACAAAACACGCAGTGGCTTCCACGCCCATTCCAGCGACGGCGAGGCCGACCGTCAAAGTCCCGTCTCGTGCTCGATTTTTCGCGCTGCGTCGGAAACCCGTCCGCTCCCCCCGAGCTGGGACGGTTGACTGCAGCTTGATGGAACGCAGTGATGCGGTACACGTAGGCGCCCGGCGAGGTAGGTAAGGTGCTTGTTTCAAAAGCCATGGCCCAAGCATGATGCTACACTCGCGACACCTTGGCGACGCACCCGTCTCTTTTGTCGCAGCGCGGGGCCTCCGAAAGGCTCTGCTTCGTCTCGTCTCAGGGCGAGACCTTCAGGCGGTCTGTAACTTGGGTCCGTAGTTTGGCATCAAAGAGGAAGCCATTCGGGCTGCGATCATGTCATCGCCGTCGGCCGTGCACTGCATGGAGTCGAAGGCACGCGGCTCCAAGAATTTAGTGCGCGGCTACATCGACGCCAAGACGTGCGGCTCTGCCGAGAGATCGTCAAATAGGTGCTTTGCCAACTATCAGCGGTCATTTTCCCCAATTATCCACGCCCGTCAGCGCAAAATTCGGCTGCGGACGCAAGTCCCGTCAGCCCGGGTTGCACAGCCCAACTTAGCCCACGAGCACTAGCAAGGCATGCCGTTGCCAACGGCTACGAGCGTGAGCACGTCCTTCTTGTCAGTGGGCTGATGATCAATTACGAGTACGAGTAGGTACCACGTCGGACCACGAGCACGAGTAGAAGTGACCCCTTGCGAGGTGGAAGCCGGGTACAAGCTGTTAGGGGCACACGGCAGGAGACGAGTAAGCCTGAGAAAGATAAGGTGAGGCAAAAGAATCAGAGTGCCGCATCCCCTAACATTGGAGACGGGCATTTCTAAAGCGAGGCAGTGGTCTACGAGCACCAAGGTACTTAGTCGAATGGAATCGTGATCATCCCAACAGCCCCTCTGCGGCAGGGGAGCATCGCAGCCTCACGTTTGTCAACCCTGGGGGACTCTAATGTTTCCAAGTGCTGCCAATTTTTTTTTCCTACAGCGTTGAAGCCAGGGAGCCTTGCCCAGCCGATGCGCTCCATTGATAGCCTCGTACGACGTACTCCGTAAATACTCGTTGGCACCTCTCGTCCACCATGGCTATCGCAGGCCGCCCATCCACGGCTCGACAGCGGACAGGCGAGGCGACCAAAGCGACGCCAGGGGTTGCGCCACGCGGGCCCTACGAGTAGCGGGCCCGCAAATCAAGACGGGCGGCGCAGCCTTAGCGAGGTTGCTACGGGGCGCCCTGGCCGGGCAGTGACGGGCTGGACGGGCGGGGGCCAACTGCGCCCCCGTCCCTGCCAGCCAAGCAGAGGCATCCATGCGTCGGATCCATCCCTGGGCCCCGCCGTCCCCGAGCCCCCGTTTCACCAGGCACCTCGTCCACTGAAGCATCAGACTTCAGCCCGCGCAGCGCCTTGTCCCCCACTATTACGACGCCGACAGGGGCAGTCCCGACAAAATCCTGCCCTCCTCCGCTGCCTCCCCTGTGCTTTGGTCCAACAAGCCTTCTCGTACAACTACCTACTCCGTACGACTACCAACAAACACACAAAGGGCAGCCCGATCACTCGTACCTCCCGGCGCACCTATTGCCATCTGTCTTCGAGTCCTTCATTCGCCATCACGGGGATATCGCGTCCATCACCGCCTTCGCTCCCGCCGCCGTCGCCGCGTCACCGTCCCCTCCAGGCCACGTCTGTCGTTCGCGTCCCCGGTGCATCGCACTCATCGACCAGTCTTCATCCCGACGGAATCGCCTTCAGCCGTCTCGGATAGCCCCAGTCTGCGTACCTGCGACGGGCGCGCCGATTCTCGTGCTGTCTTTTAGCCGCTCCTCCGACAAGCGAAACTCGATTCTTCGTCACCGTCCGCCGACTCCCGGTTGGAGTCGCCCGATTGCCCACCCTGGCTACCAGGTTAGATTCTCGCAAGTCCCTGTTGGGCGCAGATCCGGGCTTCTCACAATTCAGCGAGCAACACAGTCCGTCATACGGCCACAGCGGCGAATACTCGCAAGACTACGGCCAGGCTTACCCGCAGCCCGCCTACGCGCAACCCGCCTACAACCAGCCCACCTACGCCGACAATGCCAATTTAAACGGCAGCTTCGACAATCAGGGCTATGCCCACCGACAGGGCATGGCCCCTTCTACACCGGCGCGTAGCGTCCACCGCGACAGTTTGGGCTTCCTCAAGACTAAGTGGTCTGCCGCTTTTATGGCCGTCACAACTCTCCAAGCCATCATCTGCTTGGGCTTCGAATCGTGAGTGCATCCCTCTTGCGTCCGCTTCGCCTTGGAGTCGTAGCAGAGCCTGACCGTTCGATAGATATGTTTTCGGCAGGTTTCAGACGAGCCTTGGTGACTACGTCGATATCCCGAGGGTCCAGTCCCAGTACAAGACGATCCCTACCTTCTTGACGCTCTTCATCTTCGGATTCTTGTACGAGTTGGTCGTTGTCTGGGATGCTCTGCGCATGAAGAACACCATTCAGGTCATCGGCGTCTGCATCGCCAATCTCGCCCTCCTCGTTTACACCGCCATCCAGGTGGATCAGATTCAAACAGCCATTGAAGTCTTGGATTTGAACCATGCGCTCAAGGTCGATATTACAGCCCAGGAGCTTTGGGGCGAGGTCAAGCCGTTTCTCGTCGCGATCCCGGCCGTCATCGCGCTTGCTACCGTCATCATGGTCTTTATTTCTTGGAAGCTGTATCAAGAGTTCGCGTGGGATATCCTGAAGAACATTGGCGCGGACTATCGTATGAAGAAGCGTTTCCTCCACTACCAGGTACGTCTTCTCCCACGCCTTGCGCAGGCTCCTCGCTAACGGCAGTTAGATCTACATTGCGTTGCTCAAGTTCGACTTCTTTTTCTTCCTCGGTTTCATCATCCAGTTCGTCGTCGTCGTCGCCCAGAAGAACGATCCGGAATTCGCCTTGACCATTGCCACGATTCCCATCACCATCTGCATCCTTCTGGCTGCTGCCTATTTTACTCGCAAGGAGAACAAGGCTGGAATGATTACCGTCATCATTCTCTACCTCGGTGGCCTCACGTACTTTGTCTTCAAGCTAGTTCGCATCTATCAGACCGGCTACAAGGACTCCTACGAGGCCGTACGCAAGTCTCTCACAGCTTTCGCTGTCATCACCATCCTCCTTATTCTCCTCACCATCACCAACGCCATCATTTGCATGCGCAACTTCGGCAACGGTCTCAAGACACACTTGCTTTCATCGCGAAGGGTGGAGGAGAAGCCGGATGCCAACTCAATCAGCTTGAATGACGTTAAGCCTCAGTTGCCCAGCCGGATGACAATTGATTAAACACGGCGCAGCTGAGGGTTCGGTGCGGTGCGCGGGACCAAGTTCGCGAAACCTGGACTGTACAAAGATACGAATGTTACGAGAACGAAAGTGATTCCCCAATGCCTTGGTGCCGCTCTGACCGGGCTGGCTCACGGCGACCGGCGGCCATAGGCAAGCTTTTGATACGTGGGGGACAAGATTGTCCGAATGATATCCCTTTTTCACAAAAGAAAAACAAAAATAGTATTGACTTTTCATTTCTTTCATGGTTCTCACCATCTCATGCGTGAGTTTACGACGCGGGAAGGGCGTTGGGTGTTTCGGGCTACCCTATTCTCTCATGGACATGTTTGGATACATGGGCAGATTGGAGCCCCTGCAGGGAAACGGTGCTGTTTACAATGAAAAGACGATCTGAGCATCTGCAGTGTCAGTGATGTAAGAGCCGCCCCTTGTGAGTTTGCAGGGCATCGGGGAACGTGCTGCATATTCACCCGCCTTGGTCTTCCTCCTCCTGCCCGGCTATCCTGAGAGCGCTGCTTGGCTCTCCGAAGCGGAAATGGACCCCGATGAGCTGCGCAGGCGCGACGGCCACGCTGACGGGCTGTCGCCTGTGCGCGCATTACGTCCTCTGTTTTGCCATTGACCCCGGGTTTGCGAGTCTGGATCTATTTTCACCGTCGATAACTCTCGGTTCGGGAACAGGGACTTGACGGCTCAACCCATAGCCCTTCCTCTTTGGGCAGAAGGTTACGGCACATCTTCTCAAATTCGCCGGACATGTTATGATGACGAAAGGTTAGCACGGGCTCGTCTACTCTGTCAGATCATCGTTGCCTGCTCGGCCGACCGGTTCAATGCCCGTGGCGTACACACAGCCTGCGCTGCTCTGTTCGGTGCTGTTGGATTCGTCGCTCTGACTCACTACCGCCGATCGCATGCGGACGTCGCTACGCCAGGCTCGCACTCGCCACGTCCGGGGCCTTCGACAAGCTCACGCCCAACGTGGTGAGTACGGCAGCGAGCGGCATAGCCATTGCCATCAACGTGAGCGTCGGAGGCGGGCTGGGCCAGATTCGCGGCGTGTGGATATATCGGCGCGACGAGGCGGCGACAGAGAGCCACTCGGTCACGCTGGTTGCCTGCTCTTCGCGATGGTCTTGTTCCTGGGACTGAGGGTCTGGTACGGGTGTAGGAAATCAGGCAGATGGCGGACGAGGCCAGGAGGCAGGGCGTACAGTTGATGAGAGAGCACAAGTTGTGACTGATGGCCGTGAACATGAACACATAAACAAGACAAGAGTGCGTGCGAAGACGTGATAGCCGTGTACGAGCACGTAGCACTGACAAATCCGTCTTTGCCCTCGAGCAAAGCAACCTTGGCAAGTCCGCAGTCTACCGAGAGCCGACATCGGTTCAAGCGTCTCCCTTCGTATTCATCACTAGGTTCCAAAATTGAGTTCAACCCCTGAAGGCGTCATCATCCCCTTTGGCAGTGCCAAAGGAGCCCGCGCTGGGAAGAGCCGCTTCTGCCAATGGCGTCACTTCAGTCCGCCACGGCGGCCCGAGTCGTGTGCTTTAGCCACCACGTTGGCTCCGGGGACGAAGGTCCGGGGGGCCTCTGGGGAATGACAGCGCTTCGCGCCGCGTGCATGAATGTCACTGGAAGTGTCATGACGGGAACCACACCAGATAGGCATCGTGCAGTGCATGACATCACGGAGGTGGACCAAGCTGGCGGCGAGCCTAAGGTCACGGCCGGGGCTGATCTGTCGTCGGCAGCAGCATCGAGATGCGGCGTCGGCGTCAGCGAGCACAGTGATGGGGGGGTCGCTGTGGCCGCGGAGCTCCGATTGAGAGGGTGATGATGTAAAGCGCCGATCAGAGCCGCTCGTGCGAGCCTCGATCTCAGACGGGCAAGCACGAGGATACTGTACTCCGTACGGGGGCCACGAATCTAGAACGCCGGAGGAGCAGGTAATATTAGACTCCCAAGCAAGGCTCGTGGCTCGCCGAAGCAGGGCACACGGGGTCGTGCCAAGCTTGCGGCCGTTTAGTTTGGTCCGGCGTTGCAACTCTTCGCGCGAACCAGCTCCAGCCTGCTGCAGAGCCTGGACGGCTCCAAGCCTGGGCAGGGGGCCCGCGGGGGGCTGGGGAGAAATCAGGACACGGACCCGCGACGGGAGCTTCCCAGGTGATGAGAACAGGACAGGCCATGACGGGACGCGGCGCAAGTCGAGGTGAGAGGCTCACGATCCAGGTTCTCGTCTCGGCACACGGCCGGCGAGGGACGGTCGGCCGTTCGCCCTGACTGACGGTCGCTCCGGAGCCTCCGGCGTGTGCCGCCGAGCCGACGTTGCCATTAGCTTTTCATGCAGAGCGTGGTCGGCGGATGAGGCTGGAGTTGCTGCCACGGCCGAGCAGGGGCAGTCAGTGGATAGATGCCCAGGGAGGGGGGCATCGAGATGCTCTCGGTCGCACTGTGCCACCCGCGATGGCTTCGACCATGATGATGGGTGCCGCATTGTGCTCGCCGTACTCCGTACTCCGTATGAGCACTCCGTCCGCGGGCCAACAATGAGGCCACCCGAGAGATGATGGCCCGCTGCCTTGGTGTCTCGCAGCGGCTCGCGGTGGCGCGTGATTGGCCGCGTGGCGTCCAGGCCGGACGCCTCCAGCGGGGGCCGGCGTGCAATGACGTAGCGGGCAGCGTCATAGGCGAGGCAGTCGGGGCGTTGCCAAGCACCGGACGCATGCGTCCAGCGAGCCAAGGCGCGGCAATCGCCCAGCACGCACGCGAGAGAGGGGATGAGGGCCCACGGGACACTCGCGCTGCCCGGCCGCCTGGACCAGTCTCACGAGACTTCAGACGTGGCCGGCTGCGGTGAGGTGAGGGGGCATGAGCCGGACGGACTGGCGAGGGTGCCATCTGTACCGACCTATCTATGATGCTATCCATGGCCGGCTACCTAGCTACTAGAGGTGGGCAAGGTAAGGTAGTACTGTACTGCGGCCGTCAGGCACGAGCGTTCCAGGCACCAGGGTGCTGGAAGAGTCCCCAGACAAGCCGCCTTTCACGCCGCGTCTTGCGTTGTACCTACTTTGCCTGCGTCCGAGTCCTCTCGCAGCCTGTTGGAGGGAATGATCGCACCGCTTGCGGGCCACGAGCAGATCATTTCCATTTCGCCGCTGCGGCGAGGCGTCCCCCAGACGCCCGTTCTCTCGCCGCATCCTTTGTCTTGTACGGGCGCTGCGCTGTAGCCACCCGCCCATCCGCCCAGGGCCTGCCCAGCGTCCAGGTCAGGTAGGTGCTGACGGCTTCCCTGTAGCCCCTCGCCAGCACCTAAACGTCACGCCGCCAGAGGGGGGCCCATCCTGACTTCATAGGCCTGACCCCACCAAAAAAAACACGCAGCCTCTTCCGCCACGGCCCCCCGTCAGGTTCCAGAGCTGCCCGGTTTCTAAGCACGACTCCCCGTCATCTCCCAGCCGCATCGCCGCGAAGCCTCACTTATCCTGCCCATCCCTCCATCGCAAGCCCAGCGTTCCATCACGTCTGCATCCCTCCCCGCTGCTCGTCTGTCTCGCCATTGTCTTCGCTTCCTCCCGTCCGCCTCCTGTCCGCGCTGCCATCGTCGGCCGCATTGTTCGTGCCGCAACCACCAGTTAAACCCCGCATCCCGTCCCGACCCGACCTGTCTCGCTCTCGCCATCGTACCTCCTCCCGCCTGGCTCGTCGCTCTGTGCGTTGTCATCGGTTCCAAAGCACCTCGTACGCTCGTCGCTCGCGTCATTACCGTCCCTTGCTCGAGCCGCACACCAGAATCGCCCTCTGGGACCTGTTGCGGTCTTCCTGTGGAGTCTACGACACCGCCCACTAGCAACCACGGACAAAGCTCGATATAATCAATCACAAGAGAACGGCCCCTTCTGACGCTTTGACGCGCAGTCGCTCGTCAGCGGCGTCCTCCCGGTAGTCATGTCTACTATACAGCAGCTCAAGAACTTCATCCGTCATGGTATGTGCCCGTCTCGTCTTCCCGGACATGCCTGTACCACTCCCAAACCCCAATGACGGCATTGCATATCCCACCCCCCTTTCCCGGGTCTCGCCAAACCCCGCGGCCCATGTCTCACCGGCTGCTTGCTGACTTTTCTCTGCCCTTCGCTAGGTAAACAAGCGCGTGCAGCGAACGTTCATGAAGACGGCTCGCGCAAGAATGAACCCTCGCCTCCCCAAGCACCGCAGCAAGTGCTGGACAAGAACATGCACACCACGGAACCAGTCTTCGGCCACGCTCCGCCGCACAAGGAGCCCCTAGAGGCCTACTCGCAGGCGCCTGGCGATGCTCAGAACCGAGCCGCCCAGGCCGCAAATGCCGCCGCCCACCATGCCGAACCCGCTCAGAAGGTTGGCAAGTCCAGGCGCGTCGACGAGGCGGAGCTCAAGCAGCTTGTGGCCGAGGAGAATGCGAGCAAGACCAAGTTTCCTCGCTACCCAGGCTTGGAGCGTTGGGAGTTGCTCGAAAAGATGGGCGACGGGGCGTTCAGCAACGTCTACCGCGCCCGCGACCGGGAAGGCGACAAGGGCGAGGTCGCCATCAAAGTTGTCCGCAAGTACGAGATGAACAGCATGCAGGTGAGTGTGGTTGGCTCGCCTTGTGTCCTGCGTTGCCTCTTTCTTCTTTGCTCTTCTGTCTCGATATGTTTGCTGCGCCTGCTCGTTTTCTCAACTTTACCGACCTCGAGGACTCATCCCTGGAGTAGGGAAATAAACATCTACATCCGGATTTCAAGAAGATCCCGAAAGCTGCAGAGGTGCGAAAGAAATCTTCTCCTTTTGTCATATGATTTTCAAACGCTCGCGTTTTTCTTGTTTGCCTTTATTTGCGTCGTACTGTCCATACGCGAGCGTTGCCGTTGCCGTTGCCGGTCTTGGGAGCGACCTTGAAGCTAACTCGAACAACAGCGGTCCAATATCTTGAAAGAGGTTCAGATTATGCGCCAGCTCGATCACCCCAACATCATCAAGCTTGTCGATTTCCAGGAGTCGAAGCAGTATTACTACATTGTCCTTGAGCTTGCCCCCGGCGGCGAGCTGTTCCACCAGATTGTGCGCTTGACGTACTTTAGCGAGGAATTGTCACGGCACGTCATTGTCAAGGTGGCCAAGGCGCTGGAGTATCTGCACGAAGAGAAGGGTGTGGTTCATCGGTAAGCACGCAGCGATGACGTCTACTTTCCTACTTTGATGCGAGAGCACTGCTGACCCCTTGCCAGTGACATTAAACCCGAGAACATCCTGTTCAACCCCATACCGTTTGTTCCGTCCAGGACTCCGAAGCCCAGGCAGCCCGGTGACGAGGACAAGGTGGATGAGGGCGAGTTCATCCCCGGCTCGGGCGCTGGCGGCATCGGTGAGATCAAGATTGCCGACTTCGGTCTGTCCAAGATCGTGTGGGAGAGTCAAACCATGACGCCCTGCGGCACCGTCGGCTACACCGCCCCTGAGATCGTCAAGGATGAGAGGTATTCCAAGTCTGTCGATATGTGGGCGCTGGGCTGCGTCTTATACACGCTGCTCTGCGGGTTCCCGCCCTTCTACGACGAGAGCATAGAGGTGCTCACTGAGAAGGTGGCGAAGGGTCAATACACCTTCTTGTCGCCGTGGTGGGATGACATCCCCAAGTCAGCCAAGGACCTCATCACGCACCTCTTGTGCGTCGACCCCGAGAAGCGCTACACCATCCGCGAGTTCCTGGCCCACCCCTGGATCCAGGCAAGTGGTCCGACTCCCCGCGAGGAGCGCAAGAAGCCAGACGTACTGCGCGCCTTTGACCCCAGCAAGTTTGAGGAGCCTGGCAAGCGGTACGACTTCCGTTCCCCTGGCGCTGTCAACCTTCGTGAGGTGTTCGACGTCAGTTACGCCGTCCATCGCCAAGAAGAGGAGGGCAAGAGGCGGCAGCAGGTTGGCGCTAGGGCCGGAGGTGGAAAGCCTCTCGTTGGCCTCGATGAGGAAGAGGAAGACGAAGACCGCATGCAGATTGACCAAGGCGCGGGCCAGAAGCCCAATGCGACCCAGACATTGGAACAGAGCATGCGCAAGGCCAACATTCGGGATCAAGAACAGGCCCGGGGACGTGAGCAACACCGTGCCACAGAGAGGGGCTATGGTCAGCACTCGGCTCAAGTGACGGCTGCCGCGCGACAACAAGTCAAGGATCGAAACCGACAGAAGGGGGCGTTCGAGCTGAACCTCGACAATGCGACATTGCTGGGCAAGCGAGGCAAAAAGGTTCCCGCCATGGGAGCTTAGGAGGTCACGCAGCCGAATGGCCATGTCGCCGAGGATGTGACTCCTCTGACGGAAGCATCGCATCGGGCCAGTGTTGTCTTCCGAGGCGTCATTTGACCACATCGTGGGATGCTACCTTGTGTTGGAAGCGGCGGCTGTGGACTTGCGTGATGTGGACGTCTGTTCACAGGCCAGAGCGTATTCGTTCTACACACTCGGCCAATCAAGAGTATTGACGTCACCACAAAGGCGTTTGGAGTACTTGTACTTGGCCCGTGCCGGTGATCGGGGTACGTCGGAACTGATTCGAAGCGTTTGCATTTTCACTGGGGTTCCTGGCAGTAGTGACCGTGTAGTTGGAAAGGTTGGCGAAGTTGGCAATGCTGCATGGTGTTGCGTGCGCAGGGCGACATATACATTCGCAAGGAGTTTGGGCACTTTTTATTTACGACGAGTATTCTTTTAGGAATAAAGACATCTACGTTTCCCCCCTTCTGCCACCTGGTGTATGTCATCGGCCCTGTCTGGCTGCACGTGTGATTTGAGCAACTCGTGATGAACGCAGCATGCTTACAGAAAATAAGAATAATAGAGCTATGTAAGTACATTCGTCGATTTCCCTTTTTTCATCACCGCCTAACTCAACTTCCTTGCGGAGGCGCCCTGTGTGTTGCAAGATTGTCCTCTAAGAAACAATAAGCCGTCTCCCCGGCGTGACTCTTCCCGGATGGCTTAGCACCCACACTCTGGCGAGCGGATGTCGTGGAGGAGCCGCAAGATGATCGTGGCAGCCTCACTCCGCTCTTGAAATAGCGGGGAATTAGGGACACTGGGTTACGTTTGGCCGAGGTTGATATTCTGTTGATGGAGAGGGGTGGGCTTGCGATCCGAGCTTGCCTGGTGCGGAAGATGTCTCCCATGCGCTGGAAGCGCACCGCAGCTCGTGCGAATTGTGCAACTTGGAAAAACCTGATACTCCTGCGATGTTTCCTCGTCTGGAGTTGCTGTGCTGCCCGTAGCGCCGCGGCTTCTCGGTACGTCTGTTCCTGGTTGGATATCGTCCTGCCCCGGACACTCCTCCCGGTGACAGCAGCAACGAAGGTGCCAGCCTGCGTTGCCCTTCCCATGGCGTGATGACCCGTGACCTTGCCGGGTCTTGTGGGAGCCAACATCACCGGCTTCATTGGCGCCGGCGGGTGAAACCCCTGGATGGACGAGAGATCCAGCCCAGCCATCTCCATCAGGGGCAGCGCGCGCTCATGTGCCAGTGAGAACGGCTCCAGGAACTCGAGACTCCCAAAGTACCCCGAGTGCCGAGCTGCCAGGCGCTGCTCCACGCCGCCGACCTCGACGATACGCCGCAGCAGCCAGCAAATGTCGCGCGCGCGCTGCACCATGCCCCGTTGGTCGTGCTCACGCATCGCCGCGACGTAGTCGCGCGCAAGGCCGTCTGCGAGAGCCGGCAGCGCAATAACGCTCGCGCGGCTGCGGCCCAGGCGCACGATGCGCAGCTGGTCGAAGCTGGCGGACCCGAGGACGCGCACGCAGCGCGGGACGCCGTCGGCCGTCGTGAATGTGAAGGCGTGGGGGAAGTCCGCGCAGAGCGGGAGTGATCTTGTCTCAGCCCATTCCAGGAGCACGCTCAGGGATGAGGTCGGGCAGAGGATGCGGATGTGGTCGGGCTTGTGCAGCATGTTGCCGTAGTAGGCCATGGCGGCATGGCCGCCGACGGCGTAAGGGATATGGGCGAAGATTTCGCCGATGCCGTTGATGACCTCGCAGATGGTCTCGCGACTCATCTTCTCAAACGCGGAAGATGCTCGTGAAGCTCCGTGTGAAAGACTGCTGCTCCTTTGTCGTTGCCTTGGATGCGATTGTCCCCGGAGGGTGGGAATCGAGGCACTGCCTAGTCGAGGGGGCGGCCTCGAAGTCGCCTGCGAGCTTAGCACAGGGGCAGAGGACGATTTCAATAACGATGGCTCGTTTGCCTGGGTCGTTGTCCTTATCGCCGGGGTTGCTTGCGACTTGCGGCTGTTCTGGCTGGGCGCAGGTGCATTGGAAATAGTTCGAGGCGGTTTGCGACTTGGGATAGCTTCGCTTGGCGGCTGAATCAGGGCTCGTTGGCTCAGTGGCTTTGGTGCCCGAGTCTTCCGCCTGTTGTCAACAGCAGGTCCTTTTTGGTTGACGAGAGGCTGTTTCTGGTCGGCATCCTGTCCCTGTCTCCCAGCGGGCTGCGTTGGGCCCCCAAGCAGTACTTCTTCGCCGATGATAGTTTGCGTATCCTCGCACACAGGTCTCCTGAGATTAGCCTCAGTTTGTTTCCTGGACGCGGTAGAATGCCGATTGGTGTCTTCCCATGTCACCCTCAGCGCCGAGCGTCGCGCGTGAGCGGCCGGAGAGACTGCTGTCGTGTAAGTCCTTTCATGAGCCGTAGGCTGATGTCGAGCAAGAGGCTGTCCCTGAGGTGCCTCATAAACAGTAGCCTGAGCCATGTGCGCCCCCGGAGCAACCCGCGGTGACACTCCGCCGCTTGCCTCGCGAGCCCAGGCCGAAGCTGGGTATCCTGACCCCTGAGCAGCAGTGGGAAATCGAGTTGGGCCTGGTGCCGTCCTCCGATGACTATTCTTGACGACGGCGATCTTGTCCACGGAATCCTTGAACCATCTGGACCAATGCTCCGGGTCGTCTGAAATGCTGAGCGCAACCCGCGGCGGCGAGCTGCGCCGGCTCGCCGGGGGCTCGTGGTCGACGTCGTCCCGTCTAGACGAGTGACATGGTAGCATGGACCTAAAAAGCTTCCGGAGTGACATTTTCCTCGCTGATGTCTGGTGATAACGTGGGTTGTCTTGAAGTCTGGTCCGCGGTATAAGAGACTGGCAAGATTGCAGGTTAGGCTGCAGCGTCATCATGACTTGAGATGCAAAGGGGCGAGGGATGAGAAACAAAGGATCTCTAATGGAGATTTCATGGCGATTTTGATTACGATTCCTTTCAGTGCGCCTTGAGGTTCTGCTGCGAACAGAAGCTGGACATTTTCCCTTCCGAGATCGTACCAATGCTCGAAACAAAGCGACAGAGAACAAAGTCGGTGAACGGAATATACTGGACATTTGTTTAGCACATCAGTCGCAAATCATGGCCATCGGCGATACTTGACCCCATGCAAGACTTTGTATACATGGATAGGCCTCTAATCGTCTCGCCCGACCGCCCAAAAACGCCTAGTAAATCTTACAATGCGAGGTCCATACCCGAAGAAACCATGCGCTCTATGATCCCTCATAACTCCTCTTCCGTATCCATCCGATCACCAACTGCCTGCCCGTTTGAACCAGTAGGGGTTTCCTTCTTGGGCATCGTGGCTTCTTTGTCAATCATCTGTCTCGAGACGGAGACAATGTTGTCCTCAATGAGCTCCTGGCCAACGTCCTCCAAGTGCTTCTTCGGGTCCAGCTTGCCCACATATCGGGTTTTCAGTTGTTCCTTGGTCAGTTCCGTCTCCTCCTTGACACGCTTCTCGTATCCGTCGGCGAGGCTGACCAATCGCTGCAGTCGCTCTTTGTTCTTCTCCCCCTCTGATCGGAAGTCGTCCATCTGCAAAGCCTCAGTCCAGACGTGCTTGTGCAGGTTCATGAGCATGTTCTCCTCGAGCGCGGTCTTGCGGTATTGAATGCCGATCGAGTAGTAGTGTCGGTTGAGGCCGTGGATGAGGGCCTGGATGGAGGGCTTGTTGAGGTGACCAAGGTTGCTGGTGCTTTGACGGGGCTCCTGACCCATCATCAAAAGCTGGGGGTTGATCAGTCGGAAAGCGTCGATAACGACCTTGCCCTTGACGGACTGGATCGGGTCAACGACAACGGCAACGGCGCGAGGGTTGAGCTGCTCGAAGGACTGTTGGGTGTTGATATCAACGGACGACAGCCAGCAGCCGAAACCGGGATGCGAGTGGTACCAGCCCACGACGGACTCGGGCCTACCATGACTGTTAGCTGCGGTGCCCGTGCCTAATGTCGATCAGCTTCGGAGAGCTAACCTTCCCGTTTGCCGCAGCATGTCCATCATCTTGGTCTGGAAGACGGGATCGACAGCCTCAACGCTGACGCCCGTACCGCTTTGGGGCATGGCAAACACGTCCATGACCTTGACGGTGAAGTCGTCGACAAATTCGCCCAGCATCAGACCCATGACCTCCATGGGAACACCGGCACGGCCGTGTCGCAGCATCTTCAGCAGCGCCAGGGATGAGATGTAGACTGTCTCCGAGTTGTCTATGAGGTTCGTGTTGTCCTGTAGAGCCTGGCTGTTAGCATTGTGCCCCCCAGGTAAGAGCATGCTTCCGAGCTCGACGGTCGAGTCTCCGCGCGTCGGGGAGCCTTACCGTCCCATGGGCAGCTCCTCCCAGGCTCATGCCGCCGCCGCCCAACAAATTCCTGAATCGCTCCATCTTGCAGCCGCTTGGTCTTCGAGAGAGTGTGTTTGCAGAGGACCACGGTCGGGGGTGTACGGCTTGCAATAGGCGACTTGACGTGGTCGGTCGTTGGGGTAGTGTGGTCTGAGAGCCAGAGAGCTTCCTACCGATGTTGACGCAGCACTCCGGCAGCCTGGCTGCTTCTTGGGAGCTGAGTAATGTCACGTGTGGCTAGGCTCAGGCGGCGTTCCAACTTGAGCTCGCCCAGCCTCAGGCTACAGCTGAGCCGCTGACTGGACAGCTGCGGTAAGGGTGGGGAACTCAATTCAACGCAGGGGCACTGCAGCGCCAATGAAATGCTGTGGCTGGGTGCAGCGCTGGCGAGCCACACTTCCCAGGTAGCCTCGCCGCCCCAACTTTAATCCGCCGCGTCCTTCTGAAGCCGTGTCGTGCCGACTTTCGCGCTTCTTCATCACCGACCCTCAGAGCACCGTCAGTTTGTCGGACGGCCATGCGACTCTTCCTTTGAGGCATCACCGATCATCTTGCCACAAAGCCATCCGCATCTCTCCTGACCCCGCCGAGCACCGCGTCCAACAACTTGCGCTGGCATCCTCGAGCTGAAGTCTGCAGCGATGGGCGACTCCAGCATGGCCCAACTGGGCTCCGTGGCTCTCAATGGCTCCTCGCCGAAGAAGGTGGCCTACTTCTACGACTCGGACATTGGCAACTACGCCTACGTCACCGGCCATCCCATGAAGCCTCATCGTATCCGCTTGGCGCATAGCTTGATCATGCAGTACAATCTCTACCAGAAGATGGAGATTTACGTCAGTGGCCCCCCTTGGCGATGCGCAACAGTCGGCCGCGTTCTTCGGCAGCGACTAACCTGTCTATAGCGTGCCAAACCCGCGACTCGTGGGGAGATGACCCAGTTCCACACGGATGACTACATCGACTTCCTCCAGAAGGTGACGCCAGACAACATGGACAGCTACATGCGCGAGCAGGGTAAGTACAATGTCGGCGACGACTGTCCCGTCTTTGATGGCCTGTTCGAGTTCTGCGGCATCAGCGCCGGCGGTAGCATGGAGGGTGCGGCCCGCCTCAACCGGCAAAAATGCGACATTGCCATCAACTGGGCTGGTGGCCTTCACCACGCCAAAAAGTGTGAAGCCAGTGGCTTCTGTTACGTGAACGGTGAGTCTTGTATTCGATTTCTAATGTACTGTTTGGTGCTAATTTCGTGCGATAGACATCGTTCTCGGCATCCTCGAACTCCTTCGATTCATGAAGCGCGTCCTCTACATCGACATTGACGTCCATCACGGTGATGGCGTGGAAGAGGCTTTCTACACCACCGATCGTGTCATGACTGTCTCCTTCCATAAGTACGGCGAGTATTTCCCGGGCACCGGCGAGCTTAGGGATATCGGCATCGGCCAGGGCAAGAACTACTCCGTCAACTTCCCCCTTCGCGACGGCATTACCGACGAATCTTACAAGTCGATTTTCGAACCGGTCATTGAAAACGTCATGAAGTACTATCAGCCAGAGGCTGTGGTACTGCAATGCGGCGGCGACAGCTTGTCTGGCGATCGGCTGGGCTGTTTCAATCTCAGCATGGAGGGTCATGCCAATTGCGTCAACTTTGTCAAGAGCTTTAACCTTCCCACCCTGGTTCTCGGCGGTGGTGGATACACCATGAGAAATGTCGCGCGCACCTGGGCGTTTGAGACCGGAGTACTCGTCGGTGAGGAAATGAAGCGAGAGCTGCCTTACAACGAATACTATGAAGTCTGTATTTTTATATCCTTACACCTGACCCGCGCTAATGAAGGTACAGTACTACGCCCCTGACTTTGAACTGAACGTTCGGGCATCCAATATGGAGAACTCCAATAGCAGAGAGTACCTGGAGAAGATCACCGCTGCTGTCATCGACAACCTCCGTCAAACAGGGCCGGCACCATCGGTACAGCTGCAGGATGTGCCTCGGAGGCCATTTGGCGGCATGACTGAGGAGGAAGAGGCCGAGTTGGACGACTTTGATGAAGATGAGAACAAGGATGTACGGATGACGGAGCGCCGCTGGGACAAGGAAGTCCGGAACGATGCCGAATTTGAAGCCAGTGACGACGAGGACATGAGCACCGCCAACGGGGTCACCCGTCAGAATGGCAACAAGCGAACATTCAATGATTTCCGCAAGGGAGAAACTGATGTCGAAAGCGGCAATGCAACTCCCGGCAACGAGAAGAATGAAGAAGCCTCCAAGGAGGTCGCCGAGGATGATACGCACGATGTGAACGACGACACTATTGAGGATGTTGCGGCCACGGTGGAGGCGGAGACAGAGGTGCCTCAACAAGAGGACTCTGAGCGACCCGAGGAGGCAAAAGAACCTGAGGAGCAACAAGAGGCCGAAAAAGAAGCCGAGGCTCCCAAGGTCGACAAAGACGGAGATGTGGGCATGACCGATTCGGTCCCGACCGAAGAGGCCACTATTAAGAAGGAAGAGGTCGAGCCCGAGGCGGAGCCAGAATCCAAACCTGAGGAGGAGGCAGCGGCGGAAACGCCAGCTGAGGAGGTTCCTTCGGCTGAGACTGAGGCGAAAGAAGCGCCAGCTGCCGCGCCCCAACCTACGGAAGCTGAGCCTGAGAAGACTGAGCAGCCGTCAGAGACCATCGAGGCCAAGGAAGATGACGCCCACTCCGGTGACGCCATGGAAGTCGACCAAGACAAGGACAAGGAAAGCAAGGCGGCAGACGACAAGGAGCCGACCCCAGCAAGCTGAGCATTGCCTGGCAAAGTTTTCCGCTGATCCCAGAGGCTTGGGCATGGGACTTTGTACCGGCGGCAAGCCTCCAACTTGTTGTATCCTTGGATCCATGGACAGTCGGACAAGAGATGGCGTTTTTTGGCGTACGGCATAGGAAGCGAGTGATATCACGGCTTGGGGAGAACTAGGTTGGCAGGCTGGGGAACCCGTGTTTGGTGTTTTAAAGGCTGCAGTCGCTCTTTGTCTACAGCGTCTTGCATTGTAACATCGTTTTGCAAGTAGTTTTGATCCAGTGAATAATTATTGCTTCACTCTGGCTGCACAGTGGGCGTTGACTGAATTGTCCACAAGGCTACCAATAGCCAGCGTGCCAATGGCCCAGCTACAACCCCGCTGTATAGCGTGGCGCCACCAAATTTCTCCAGCGCTGCAAGGCTACCACCAAAGTTTCCTGCGGGGACCAAAATTCATCGATTGTGAGTAACCTCGTCACCAACCTCACAACATCCAGCTTCCTCTGTTGGCCTCGTTCGGTCCAGACCATCTTACCTCTGTCAATGTAGCACCTTCTCCGGACACTGGAATTACCGTGGTCGCTCTCTGTCTCTCTGAGCATCCGCTCCGCCCTAGATCCGAATCCGAACCGCGAGCGACGCTCGAGACGGCATCATGCCGACGCCTGTCGCGGCGCCGGCCGCCGGGGGGGAGGCAGATGCGGCGAAGCTGGCCGTGTGGAAGGAAGCGCTGTACGAGCGGTGCAAGGAGGCCGGCCCGGGAAACGACCTTTTCTCGCAGGACGACCTGCTGCGCCTGGATGTGATTCCCAACCGCGACCTGCTGCTGCTGGCGCGGGTGGTGCAGTCCCTCAGCGATGACAAGCTCTTCATCACGATGCGCGAGGCCTCGGGCCAGGTGCTGTGGAAGTGGCGCGACGCGCAGGAGGCGCACAAGTAGGTCCCCCCTCGTGCGTCTCGCCCTCGCGACGAGAGACTGACGGTGGTTCGTGGCCAGGTACAAGCAGTGCTCGACGGACGAACAGGTCATGGTGTACTCGCTGATCGACGACTCGGGCGGCGACGGCATCTGGTCCCAGACGCTGCAGAAGCGCCTCAACATGCACGACTCGGTCCTCAAGAACGCTCTCAAGCACCTGCAGACAAAGGGCCTCATCGCGCCCTTCAAGAACGTCGAGCACCCCAACAAGAAGATGTACATCAAGGCCTCCATCCGGCCGAGCGACCGCGCCACCGGCGGTCCCTGGTACACGGACCAGAACTTCGACGAGGCCTTCATCGAGGACCTGCAGCGCGTCGTCTTCGACTTCGTCAAGCGCCAGAGCGCCTACCTCAGCACTCACGGCGGCGCCGGTGCCAGGACCCTCGCCCCCAAGAAGGGAGTGCTGAAGGGCGGCGTCGTCGACAAGGGCAAGAAGCGTGGCGCGCAGGAGATGAGCAAGTCACCCTCCAAGACCGTCAAGGTATCCACGACGACAACCACCCGTCGCGAACCCGCCCTTCTTCCCCTGCCCGCCGGCTACATGGCCTACCCGACCGTCCGCGACATCGCCCGCCTCCTCTCGAGCAGCGGAATCACCAACAACACGATCCTTTCTGAGGAGGACGTCAAGAAGCTCGTCGACGTCCTCGTCTGGGACAACCTGATTGAGCCCGTCAAGGTCGCCGGCAAGCTTGGCTACCGCGTCGCCCGCGTCGCGAAGCAGTCCACCGAGAGCTGGGCCGGCCGCGAAGACCCTACAGGCCGAGATGGCGGGCCTGACCCGTACATCAGTCCCTACACCGAGGCCCCATGCGGCCGTTGCCCCGTCTTTGAGCTCTGCGAGGAGGG
This sequence comes from Tolypocladium tropicale, assembly GCA_024340005.1. NCBI lineage: Eukaryota > Fungi > Ascomycota > Sordariomycetes > Hypocreales > Ophiocordycipitaceae > Tolypocladium > Tolypocladium tropicale. The sequence continues at coordinate 75,779 of JALHBU010000044.1, read as the reverse complement.
CGGGCCGGTTGGTCCAAGCAACTGCGAGTACTTCAAGCGGTGGCTGGGGGTGGACTAAGCAGGAGGCGAGCGGATGATGAAATCCTAGGAGGGGAAATTGAGGGCGGCACAATGTGGTTAACAGCTTGCATGGTCTCGGAGTTTGGCGGTACATGGGCATGTTTTTTTGGCGGATGGATCAGCATTGGCATTGGCGTAGGATTAGATCAAAGATGGCACTGGATCGACAGAAAACGTGGAACAGTCCCAATTGAGTCTTCTAGGTCTTCCGACTACGAGATGAATAGTTACAACGCACAATATCTCTGTTACAAGTCGACTTTTGGTGCATTATTAGCTAGCTCTGGGGTCAACCAGGTCTTTAAGCCACCTCGCCAGACTTGACAATGGTGGGGCGCTTGCCGTACTTGACAGCGCCGCTGCCAGAGCCAGTGGCCTCAAGAGCCTTGACAACGTTCATGGACTCAGCATCGGCAACCTCGCCGAAGACGACGTGGCGGCCGTTGAGCCACGAGGTGACGACGGTGGTGACGAAGAACTGGGAGCCGTTGCTGTTGACGGACAATTAGTGATGATTCTTCGCGGAGCTGGCAGACCTTGGCAGAGCTTACGTGTTGGGGCCGGCGTTGGCCATGGACAGCAGACCGGGCTTGTCGTGCTTCAGCTGGAAGTTCTCATCGGCAAACTTCTCGCCGTAGATGGACTTGCCACCCGTGCCCTAGGAGCCGGTGAGTATGTGCTTGCTCAAGTCATTTCAGGTGTCCCATTGTCGTACGTTACCGCGGGTGAAGTCACCGCCCTGGAGCATGAACTCGGGGATGATACGGTGGAAGGACGAGCCCTGGTAGCCGAAGCCCTTCTCGCCAGTGCAGAGAGCGCGGAAGTTGGCGGCGGTCTTGGGGACGACGTCATCGAACAGCTTGAAGTTGATGCGGCCAGTCTGCTCTGTGTTTTCAAGACTCGTCAGCACACTGTCGCAATCGGTGGCGGGGCAAGGGGAGTGGCGGGGCGGGGGTCGGAGGGGGCCAGGTAAGAAAAAAACAAGCGCTGAGCGTAGCAGGATCTGAAGGCTGTGATGCGTCATTACGCCCAGCAATTGGGACAGCAAGACTAGCCATTGACGTTTCCCGATGCGCAGTGCGATGGAATCTGATGGCATTCAGGAGGAAAGGCTTACGCTTAACAGTAGAGGTAGCCTTGCCGCCCTGCATGACGGGGCCCTCCCACTCAATGTCGAAGTAGCTGCGTAGAGGTTAGCCGGGGTGATCCTTTCGGATGCTTGGCAGGGACACCAAAGCTTCAGGGGGGCCTTACACGTTGTTGCCCATGATTGCGGATGTTGCGGAGAAGAATCGAGCTGCTCGGAATGTATTGGAGGTTGATGCGAGTTGTGGAAGAGGGAAAGATCTTGAGCCGGGGGAGCAGAGCTTATAGCGGGGTAGGAGGGGTCGAAGGAGCGTTGACTTCATTTTGAAGGCTGCTGGAGGGGTAACGAGTTAGTGGCGGGACTTTACACCAACCAGAGCGCACAGGGGGCCCATAGCGGGGCGTGCAAGGGATGCGAGCGGCCAGTCACGTGGAACTGCGGCCCTCTTCGGGGGTCCAGCAGCTTCCACGGCCTGTGAGGTCACCGACGGGGCCCGGAGCTGTGGCAGCTGCGGGCGTCGCCTAGACAACGGGCCTCTGGGCTGCTGTCACTGCCAGACCAGCGTCGTTCAGCGCTCTGACCGGTGCGTCGAGTGGTCCCGGTCTGGTCAATGAAACCTCCGCTGGAACCCCAACGGCCGGGCGTTCTGGTGCAGCTGCGCTCGATCGGGCAGAGAGCCGAGCTCAACGGCTCGGGTGCCAGCTCCAGGCGAATGGTGGGGACCCGTGAGGAGCTCAATGGGCCCAACCAGCACACCTGCCGTCCTCAGGGCCGAGGCTTCTGCGGGAGCTTCAGGTCAAGCTGACGGGTGCTATCCATCCTCTGCGAGACTCGGATAGCCCGGTACGTTGCGCGGCTTTCCAGGCCAGCTGAACTGGCTTTCGAGGATCGCCTTGCACGTCTTTCGGCTGCCCTCGCTCACGGGTTCCCGCGCTCTGCCGCGTCAAGCCTTGCGCTTGGCTTGCATGGCCCGGCCTGCTGCGGCGTGGAGGGAAGGATGCGCGATGTGGACATCAGGAAAACCGACGTACCTGGAATTAAAATCCGTACACGAGATGATTCGGTAGAAATACAAGAGATGAATGGCACTGATAGGCTTGATTCGCAAGATCAATTGGGATGAGTCGAGAGCTGGGACCTCTGGAAAGGGGAAAATTTTGGCTCCGTCGCGGCTTATTAGCGGTGCTGGCCTGAAGTCTCAGGTACATTTACCCAGAAGGAACCGCTGTGCCTGTTGCTCGTACGCAGACTCCCTGTGTTCCAATTAGGCAAGAACACCATGCACCATGCAAGCTACAGCGCTGTGACGTTTTCTTGGATTACGATTTCTTTTTTGTTCACTGTTAGGATCTCTACTACCACTTGGCTCGCGGATATGTACGGAGTACGACGTGGTGTCTTCAGCTTATCAATGTCACGTGATTGACCCCCTGACCCAGTAATACGGCTAGTGAGACTGGGTAGGACGTCGCGGCCAAGCTGCCCGAATGTCCAGCTGTCATCGCGAAGCGTACCTCTCCACCCGCGTCGGATCGTCGACTGCACTTTCACCTCGCTCATCAGAGACTCGAGCTCATTGACAACTCGTCAGCCGCGCACGGGCAGTGTCGCTCGATCGATCTGCCAAGATGGACCTGAACGACATTAAGAACACCGTCTCGAACCTGACCTTGTACGACCTCAAGGCCGGGTTCCGGAAGGCGCAGAATGGTACGGGGCCCGATCTCATTTCTGGCGAATCCAATGCTTACTCGGCTTGTAGCTGTTATGAATTATACCGAGATGGAGGCGAAGGTTGCTCCGCAGCTGGAACGTTTGGTTGTCACGGCGGCTAACACCGTATACAGGTCCGAGAGGCAACGAACAACGAGCCATGGGGAGCGTCCTCCACGGTCATGCAGGAGATTGCCAATGGCACCTTCAACTAGTACGCCGCTCTATGAGTGAGCAGCTTGGCATCAGCTAACAAGAGTAGCCAAACTCTCAACGAGATCATGCCCATGATCTATCGACGATTCACCGAGAAGTCGGCCGAGGAGTGGCGCCAGATCTACAAGGCGCTGCAGCTGCTCGAGTTCCTCATCAAGCATGGGTCTGAGCGTGTGATCGATGACGCTCGGGGGCACATCACACTGCTGAAGATGCTGCGCCAGTTCCATTTCATCGACGCAAACGGCAAAGATCAGGGCATCAACGTTCGAAACAGGGCCAAGGAGCTGGCTGAGCTCCTGGGCGACGTCGAGCGGATTCGGGCGGAGCGGAAAAAGGCACGCGCCACCAAGAACAAGTACACTGGCGTCGAGGGCGGCATGTCATTCGGCGGTGGCTTTTCGAGCGGGAGCCGCTACGGGGGGTTCGGCAACGAGTCGTCTGGGTACGGCGGTGACGGCGGCGGCGGCAGCACAACATTTGGCGGCTACTCTGGGGGGGTGTATGGCGACGGCGGCGGCTTTGGTGGGCAAACGAGCGACTTCCAGGACGCAGGCCGAGGGTCGGACAGATTTGAAGAGTACGACGAGTTCGACGAGGACGAGAGGCCCGCGCCGACCTCGTCCAGGACCACGAGAAAGACGGAACGTGCAGGTGTCAAGAAGACGACAGGGGAAGCGGCGAAGAAGAAGGAGCCGGAAGTGGACTTGTTCTCCTTCGACGAACCCGCGCAAAGCTCCTCGGCAGCTCCCGCCGCGTCCAACGGATCTGGTCTGGCTTCCTTGGCCAGCCCCAGCGGCGGTAATGCTGGTGCTGCCGACGATGACGACGAATTTGATGATTTCCAAGAGGCTGTGCCAGCGACGCAGCCTGCCGCCACCTCGGGTGCTTTTGCGCAACCACTGTCGCCGCCGCTGACCGCGACGGCGTCCTCGACTGCTCAATTCGCTGCCCCGCAGCCTCTGTCGGCGCCGCAAAAGGCAGGCCTTAGCCAGATGGTCAACACATCGTCCATCTCGCCGGCTCCTACGGGAACTTCGGGCGTCAATTACTCTGCGTTCACCTCCCCCCCTGCCAATGCACAGCCTCAGAAGCCTGCGGCCTATCAGCCCGCTGGTCCCAATTACTTCGGCACGGTCCAGGCGCAAAGCAAACCTGCACCCACAGCCGGAATGGTCTCCATGACGAGCACTTCTTCATCCAACGGGGGCCCGAGTACCATGGCCAACGCGAAGCCTGTTGTCAGCCCGACCACTAAGACGGCCGGCGCGGCCGGCGGCGATGCTTTCGGCGCTCTGTGGGGCAAGGCCAGTGTCGGCATCAAGAAGACCAACACCCCCAGTGCCGGGCCGGCAATGGGTCAGCTGGCGAAGGAGAAGAGCAGTGCTGGTATCTGGGGAGCTCCGGGCGGTGCCTCATCAACGGGCGGGGCTCCACCGCCCAGCGGCAGCTCCGCGTCGGATGACCTTCTTGGATGAGCAAATTTTACTGAATACGCATGGTCTGATATCAGTCGCCTCATTTCAAGGGGGGAGCATTCATGGCAGGAACATTTGACAGCGGTTTGAGAAAATAGGGGACGAGCAGGCTTCTCAATTGGAACTTTGGCGTATCGGCGCTCAAATTAACTGACATATCACGCCGCTTCCGTGGGATGGCGTCGCGACTTTGCTTGCTGATGTCCGCTGAAAACACAAACATCGAGCTCCAAATCGACAAGACTCACGACTCTCGAGCAGATGGCCCTGTCTCTGCCGCCTGAGACTTGCATGATAGACACTTCGTAACTTTGAGCCTTCATCTCGCCCACATGCAGCCTCCATCCAAAACAAATCCTGCCCCAATCGCTTGCAGATTCACGTTGCACGAGACCCAATCGCGCAAGCTCGCGAGCCAGATTCTGCTGCCTTGCATCCTGGTCGCCGCGTCACAGGCTCCATGCGCGCCTAATCCCGGGCCAGCCTGCTGCGTCAGTAAGCGCCCACCCAATAAACGCGGCTTCATCCCGGGATGCCTGGCGAGACACGACGATTGGCTGCACCGGCGGCTGCCCACACTGCCGGACGTGTCATCTCGCTGCGGCGGGACTGAGTGCAACCGCCGCTGAAGCGGTCGAGAGGATGACGCTTCTCTGTCGCTGGGCGCCCTGGTGGATCGCGGCGGCCGCTGTCGCTGAGCGGCTTGGGAGGCCGTCGCCGTGAAACGATGATGGATGGCAGCCTATTGGCCATGCTCGTTTGTGGTAGCGCAAGGTGAGGCTGTTGCTGTATTTGGAACCGAGAGGGCTTGTCCATGGGCGGCCGGGAAGGGGACGTTTGTATAAATGAGAGGCGAGCTCTCGGTGCCGTCGGTTTGCTTCTCTCCAAGCAAGCAACTTCATCAAGACAACACCTTTTCCTATTTGTCTTCCGTCCTTCTCTATTTCCTTGTTTTCTGTCTCGCTGGGTTCTGGTATTGGGTCTGGTTTTCGTCTCTTCGCTTTCTTCGCTCTTTGCCGCAAGACTTCCTTTCCGGACACCCGTCCACTCGCTCTCGCATACACCAACGAGACGAAAAAGTTCCACCTGGTATTCCTCGACCAGCACCGGTCGGGCGTCTTCTCTTCACCATTTCGTCCCCTGGCCGATCGTCGGCTACTCTGCCGTTTCACTCGAAGCACCTGCCGCTCCGCACAGCGCGGTGCTCGACACGACCTCGTCTTTCACTCAGCATTCCCACCCGTCACGTCAGCATGGGTCCCTTTCCGGAGCGCGGCGCGCTGGGCGTGACCTTCACGGCCATGCGGGTGCTGCAGACGGTCTCTCTCATTACCATCATCGGATTAACGTCCAACTTTATTGCGGAAATGGTGGCGGCCAGCTACGAGGCCCCATCCGCCCTGGTTGGCACGCTTGTTGTTGTAAGTCGCCAACGGTCAAGATGCTCGGAGCTCAGCTGATATTGATCAGGCTTGCATGGCTGCGGTATACACGGTCATTACGTACATTCTTTACTGGGACCACATGCTCCCGCTCCTCATTTCTACCGGTGCCGACGGCCTCTGCCTCATCGCCGTCATCGTCACGGCCTGCGTTGTTGGCAAGCCCGTCAGCTACCTATACTGCCCGGCTCTCCCTGACAATGGCAACACGGCCAATTTCATTCACTCGCTCTTTCTCAACCTGGCTCGCAAGGACTACTATGAATGGGTCGACCCCGACAAGACGAGCTGCCTCGAGATCAAGGCCATCTGGGGCCTGAGCATCTGCCTCTGCATCCTCTTCTTCATGTCTTCCATCACCTCCGCGTGCCTTTGGAAGCGCATCAAGGGCAGCCCACGCCAGCCGCCCAAGGATCTCGAATGAGGGTACGGCCGTGGGGTTTCCGCGGGGCCGCCGGCACGCCCAGCCGTGCTGAAGAAGACCCGGAGTCTGGGCACGATGGCCATATCTCAGCAGGACAAGCGATACGACAGCGACTCCTCGTCCGATGCCATCAGCTTGAACGTGCCCCGTCCGGTGTCTCGCCAGTATCCCCGGTTCTCCCCGCCCCCCACGGCGCCGATTCGCGAGAAGAGGGTTCGCGTAAGGCAAGCCCCTCGCCCACTCGAGCCACTACCTCCTGTGCCCCCGCTGCCGACAGTTGTGCCCAACCCTGTGCCGGTGCCATCACCACCTCTTCCAAGCCCTCAGGTCAGGGCCAAGACGAAGCGCAAAACCATCCTTGAACGGATCGAAGGATGGTGGGATCTCGGTTTGCTGGAAAAGAGGCAAACGCTCTTTAGAGGCGGTAGCAAGCCGTCTGTGCCGCGATGATTCTAGTTGTGGGTTTGTTTTTGCAGGAAAAGGTCAATTAGGATGTAATCATTGACTGGACGCTTGGATCTGGGTTTGTTTGAGGTTCAGCGATCGCTCGGTAATCGTTGGGAGTTTAATGATCCTTAAGTTTGGGATGGTCACATAAAAAGATAAAGAATTGATTTCGTTCAAGTTGGCATTTGGGTCATGGCACCACGCCAATGTAAGCAAGTCATTTCGTTCCATATACCCCAAATATTAATTTTACTTCTAGAATGGCCAAACACTGCATAGCAATACTTGCCTACCTCTAGGTATGCGTATCATTCATTACAGATACCTACACTAACACCCTTGATAATATGAAGTTCCGATGTGACAGTTCCATGTTGTAGTAAGAGGACCGCAGGGGCTTCAGGCTGCTGTGCACAAATAACAGCCTCTTGTATCCCCCCTTCCTTCCTTAACCAATTCACCCCAAATTGTACTCAATCCGAGCGCTAAATCCTGTGCCCTTTGATGCATCGTGACACCCCGAGTTGAGCTGTAGGGTAGGTCGCTCGCTACGCGAGTAAGTGTTGGCGCCTCTGGCCCCTTTCGGCAGTTCAACTTGCAGCTGACATCTCTGGAGATGCGCTAGTGCTGACAAATTGCAGGGGGCACTGTGCCGCGGCCCAATAGCCGCCTTTCTGACGTCCTTCGTACTGTGCTGAGTTGACGAAACCCGAGTGAGACGGCGATTGAGTGAGGCTGCCTTCAACGATCTCATTCTCGCCCCATCGGAAAATACATCACGAGATGCCGCAAGCCGCTGGCTCGACAGGCGAAGCCATGTCGCTCTTCCGACAGCTCATGTCCAACACCAAAACCCGCTCGTCGGGCGGCTGCTGGACCTGCAGGGTGCGCCGAAAGAAATGCGCCGAGAACCGCCCCGTATGCGACACCTGCAAGGCGCTGGAGATCACATGCCACTTTGAAGACGAAAAGCCAGACTGGATGGATGGCGGGCAGAAGCAAAAGGAAATGGGCGAGGCCATCAAGGCTCAGGTCAAGAAGCAGGCCAGCCAGCGGAGGGACCGCAGGTACCTCGAGATGCTCGAGTCTGGCACCAGGACATTCAGCATCCACGACGAGACTGAGGCGTCTGCTTCCAGCCGGCCGGATCGGCCTGATGCCATGTCCGGCGCATCAGATACAGACCCATCGCCGCGGAGTCGTGAGACAGGCTCAACGCCACCGTCCAGTAACACGAATGGCACATCGCCCGCCGAGGGTCCATGGCACAGCCAGGTATTCGTCCGGCAGGGGGAGCCAGACAATAATCCCGAGGTCGACATCCACTTCCTGATGATATACCTTGATTATGTCTTCCCCTATCTGTTCCCCCACTACCGGCCCCCCGTCCTCGCCGGAGGCCGCGGTTGGATCTTGGACGTGCTTCAGAGCAACAGGTCACTTTATCACACGGCTATACTGCTGGCTACGTCCTTCTTCGGAGTCTTGCTTGCTGATGGTGACGATTCGCATGCGCAATGCGTAACAAACATGGTCGAACAGCATCAGATTCAACTGGAGCTGGGACTTCGGGAGCTGCAAAGAGAGATGGGAGCCCTCAACTCGAATAAGTCGGGGTTTGACAAACGGCAGGCGCTGGTGGTTATGCAGAGCATCATCCAGATGCTCTTCTTTGAGGTGACCGGATCCAACAAGGACAACTGGAGAATGCATCTGGACGCGGCCATTGCTTTATTTACACAGATCCTTCCCGACCCCGAGGAGTGGGCAGGAACTGTAAACGGCCTATACTCTCCACGCTGGCCACCATTAGAGTACGGCATGCGACGCCCTTGGAGCACCAACCAAGCTGCTTTCCGGTTTTTCACGGCAACGCTCCTATACATGGACGTGTTGTCCAGTGTTACCCTAGGCAACGCACCGCGACTCCAGCGGTACCAGACAGACGTCATTCCCAGCTGCCCATCGGCGAACGCGGGCCTGCCGCCGGGGTCAATTGGGCCTCTGCTTCTAGAAGAGTTCTTCGGTCTACCCAACTGGATCATCCAAGTCCTGGGTGACGTGGCCGCCCTCGAATCCTGGAAGAAGATACAGAAGCAGACGGGTTCTTTGTCCATGAACGAGCTGGTGTCTCGCGGCCAAGTTCTCTCAGATGCCATCAAGGTCGGCCTCCAAGTTCTGGAGAACCAGTCAAATCAGCCTGCATCGCACCAAGGGTTCCCGTTACTGGTCCAGAATCCAACCGGGTCCAAAATTTACACGTCTCCCACATTCCAGATCATATGGCTGCTCGCAACGCTGAGCTACCTCAACGTCGTCATCTCCGGCTGGCAGCCCTCCAATCCAGAAATTCGCTTCCCCGTCTTCAAAGCGACCGAGCTGCTTGTCCAGAATAACTCCGGAACATGCATACGCGCCATGGCCTGGCCGGTCTGCGTCTTGGGTTGCCTATCGCCAGCTGAGGATGAAGACAAGTACCGAGCGATGGCCCAGCGCCTCGGTGCACTGCAGGTATTTGGCACCGTCGGAGAGGCGCTGCGCATTATGGAGAAGGTGTGGTCTCTCAGGTGTCAAATTGATGAGTCGTGGGACGTGTCAAAATGCCTGAACATTCTGGGGTACGGCGTTTTGCTAATCTGATACCTGGCTGCAAGCTGCATGATGCTGGAAAAGTGCGATAATTTTCACTATAGTATTCTCACGAGAAGAGAAACTGAGTGCTTTGACGATATTAATGATTACAGCGGTGATTTCATCAATGTGGTATACCTGTTCCCGCGCCCTCCCATAACCATGAACACTCTATACATCCTCTAGCCGCAGCAGATGGTCGCTTCCTGGGCTGCACTCGTTTTCTGTCCACTGTGCGTTTGTTAGCGCCCCCTGCGAATAGACTGGCTGCCTGCGACAAGAAGAAGGCTTACACAATAGGAAGCGTCTCCCACTGGAAGACGAAGCCGCCCACGAAAGCGCCCAGGAAGATGGAGATGATGATGTACACGTTGAAGTACATGGCCAACAACATTAGGATGTAGCCGACCGAGAACAGCACGCAGTGCAGTCCCGCCCTGATGGCCTGCTGCCAGATGTTGGGTCGGAATGGAGGGATCACTGCGCAGGCAGCTCGAGGCGTGGCGTCCTTGCTGCTGACGGAGTCGGCCGCCCCAACGGGAGCACCCGGGGCGTTCTGGTACTTGGCGACATGCTGGTTGATGAGGTAGCGGTCGAATTCCTTGACGGAACGGCGGACGAACTCGAGAGCCATGGCGAGGAGGAAGACGCCGATGCAAGACCCGGCGAACATGCCCGAGGAGGTGATGTGCCACTGCTCAGTGAGGAAGCAGGCATCGATGGTGTTGAGGTTGAACAACATCTGGAAGAAACGTCAGCCCTGGCCCTCGCAGAAGTGCGTGTCCCAACAGCGGGCGGCAGCGACAGGCTCGTACGGAAATCTTGCACCCTCCACCCATGCTACCCATATCGTGACCCATGGCGCTGTGATCCATGCCACTGTGGTCCATGCTGCTGTGGTCCATGGCGGAAGCGGTCGTCGTCGGTATGGCCATTGACATTGACATTGACATGGTGTGGTCCATGTGATTCATGGCGGTGGTTGTCATATCCATGTTCATCCTGGCTGATGGCAAGAGGAAGGTCTTTTTGTAGGACACAGGCTGGAACGCAGACGGCAAAACACGACCTCGCAAAGTTTACATCAACAAAGATCAACAATTGTTTGGGTTTGTACTACAGGGTGGCGTCGACTTTATAGGGACGAGGTTAACGGGTCCTGGATGTGAAGGTTTGGGGCCTGGTGTGGGTTGCTGTGGGTTGACTGCTTGTAAAAAGCTCGCGAGGCAGGCAAAGAAGAGAAGAAATATCAGCTCTCGGCCGACGACATTGGCCCACAAGACGGCAACCACGAGGCAACCGAAAGGGTTGAAATTCGAACCCGCAAGCATCGCAGAATGCCGTTGCCAAGTCCATCAGCCGATGAGGCTGTTTGAGCAAGTTTCCTCGCCTGGCCTGGCGGGATGGGGCCACCAGACATCGCGAGAGAAGCGCAGCTTGGCCCTGGAAGCGCCTGACGGGAGAGCCACCGGGATGGCGTGGGGATCCGCCCCGTGGCGCCGAGCTTATTTCGGTGCTCTAATTTTCTTGCCGGGCCGGCGCAGATGCATCGTCCATGTTTTTTTTTTTTTGCATCGCGGAGGGACCCGCCTGGTTCGTAGACCGACAGGCTGGAGGTTGATGGAGGTGGCTGATGACGAGGTTGAGTCTGGCCGTCAACATGGACGTCTCATGATCCCTGACTGCCTCCACGTTCGAGTAACTCGTTAGGGATGACGCGCCTGCCCGAAAACATCAAACACGAGCTCCCCTAAAGAGGCATACCGTGTGTCCCGGCAGCGACAGACCGTCAGCTCTCGTCCCGAATCTTCCCACCGTCCACTTCGCTCGCCGAGAACCAGGTGCATGCCTCGATGCCGCCCCTCTGTTCTCCACTTGCGGCTTCGAGCGCCGAGCCCGACGAGATCGATCTGAGCAGGAAAGCGCATGTTTTACAGCTGTTCAACCATGTGTCGGTCCGGTGCACCGATGCAGAGGAGAGAAATGAGTCGAGTCACAAGGCGAAAACGCGTTGCTTGGATGTGAAGACGGCAACGCGGATGGGTAGGTGACCCGTACCGTGGTCAATCCAGGCACTCGGTCGCATCACGGCCGCTCAAACATCGATCACCGAGTACTAAATCTGTTGGCATTAATCTTCACCGATCCCTAGGTCCATTTTCGTCGAGCCACGAGCGGCCATAATGCGCACCTACAATGACACCACTGTTGAATTCTCCTTGTCCCCTATATTTTCAAATCTTTGAGCCTGCCATCTAATCGTTACTTCGATATACTGGTATAGATTTGCTACCTAGGTAACGGTCCTTGTCCTCAGTACTCCTAGTCTTTGTTCTAGCACCTATCCCGTGACGAACCGTCCGCCCTGTCGCAAAAGTCAAGACCGTCGAACCATTGCATGTAGCCGATTTCAGGCGCATTGTAGTCTGTCTTGCCCCAGTCCATGTAATGCGAGGTCCCTGCAACATACCAACCGCAGATTTTAGTAATAGCGGCGAGGGATGTGCGAATCTCTCCTGCGTCAAATTCAAATGGAAGGTTCCACGTCTCCGCCGAGTCGGGCCATTTCGCGCAGGCGAATGCGACCACGTTGCCTCGGATAGAGTACCATGATAACCCCGCTCGCATCGAACCGCCGTTGCGAGACTGATTCTCCAGATCTGCTACTGCCGCGTCGCAATTACCGTGGTCCATGTTAAAGCCGCAACCGCACCATACATCGAGTATGCCTTTACCGAATCCGTAATCTCCGGAATCATAATACCTCTTCGAAATGGCGTGGTTCGCCGAACTATTGGCCACGCCGTCCAGCGCGTTGTCGTTGGTAATGAATTTAGTAGCCATGCTGCTGCTCGGGATTTCGCCGCCTGGCAGGGCCATGAGTTCGTGGACTTCGCGCCCTTGTTCATCAATGTAGGCACGATAGGTGCCATCACGGAGTCCACGAGGGGGAGTTAACGCAGCGTTGAGGCCAATCAAGACCGCGATGATGAAGAGCTTGGTTAAGCCCATAGTGCCCTGTAACTAAGATTTTGAGTAGTAAATGGATGACAGTGAGTAATGAAACCAGGTCCAGTGTAGCTTATCTGTCTCCTTTTATATTCCGACGGATGACACATTGATGGCGAGGCAGAGTTCCATATGCGCACAACAACAGCCATTCCTACACGCAATTAGAAATTACATCTACCTACGAATCAACAAGTAAGGATAAACCCACGTTCCCTTCCTATTGGGCATATCTCTGTTGTAGCCTTGTATTATCTATAGGAATGGTACGATAGTAACAGAGATCCCTGCCCCGTCCATACTCGACCGACAAATCACTCCTTCGTCCTGCATAAACGAGTGGTCTTTCCAATCTAGTTCTACAGGAGAACATAAGCTTATGCATTATAGGTATGTGAGATGTAGGCTGTGGCCAATAAGAGCACCGTAACGGACAACGTGCAGGACGATGGCATCTGTTGGCTGTACCTTTCTATTGCTGACCACACACAGCACAACCAACAACTATACCACTACGATACAGCTCAGACCTGCTTGAGTTGGCTTAGCATTATGCAATGTCATAGTACTTGACGTTCCCTCGCAAAGACTCCTGGTAAAAACTTCTCTTGTAAACCCTTACTCTTTTGATCAATATGTTCTCCTCGCAATGTTTGACCACACAGAATCAGATCATCCTCGAACAGTGGATAGAAATCCAAGCACTGGCGGAGGAGGTCAGTTTCACTTCAGGTGCGGTTGTCCTTTGCCAGTTCTTCAGCAGGCTTGCTATCCAGCTCTGCAGGCCCATCCTCGATTGGCGAGGGAATATCGGCCGGCCCAGGGGCGGGTGATAACTCTGGCGCATTTGCAGGAGCTGTTTCATTTTCCTTTATAGGAAGCGGAGGCAGTGGTCTCATGTCGTCGAAGCTCAGATCCGCGGGTTCCTCGGCAGTTGCTACTGTCGCTGCGCCAAGGGTTGGCCCGGCATCATCATTCCCGCCACCTCTAGGTCTGGCGTCAGCAGTGTGTATCGTTGGTCGTAAATTCAACTTACGGCAACTGATGAACCTTGGCCGGTCGAGCAGCCATGTCTTGGAAGCCGTTGTGCGTGCTCGAAAGGCAGCAGCCCATGATGAAGGCCTCAGGATAGAGTGGACCGAATGAAACAATATCCAGTGAGGAGTCAGATGGTGACGGCCGTGTTCCAGCTTCTCGGCAAACGTCTGTTGAATAAGTACGGGTGCAGTGGCACAATGACTGCTGTGATACTTGACCATGAGCAGTGACAACGTGCACTCATGGTGGTCGCACGGGCGATTCACTGCTTTGTTTGATGCCCCCGTGGTCCATTTTGATTGCCAGTTTGTGTTTGCTGCCGCCGCCGCCAGGGTGCTCGTGCGCAGGGAACACCGGCAAAACGAGTTCCTCGCAAGGCCTTCAATGCCATCCTTGGATGGCAGCTAAGGCATACGTCCGGCCAGAGTATTCCGCAAGTGACATCACAATTTCACCCAAGGTGAGCAGCCAGTGTGGTCTTATCCCTTGCCATCTTCAAGAACGGCACCAGGCTCGTGCCACCGGTCCCCGTCAACTCACTGCTTTTATGACAATCGGAGGCGCTCGCCAAACCCACCCTGGGCTCACCCCACAGCTGCTTAGAGGGAAGTATGATATACTTTGCCACGATTTGGAGGTGCTTGTTCCGCAAGCCGCTCAGTTCTTTCGTGGCAACCGTATAGGCGCATCTTAGGCGATGCTGCTCAACAGTAGCGCACGGCAGAAGAGCCAAGTCTCGGAGGCTGTCCAGGCCGTCTGCATGATTCAGAAGCCGACGATGGGGACCCGGCATGTAGTCCCTTACCTCGTCATGAAAGCACCTTCGGGCACCGCCAAGTTCATCGTCCGTGCTGCCATGATTGATGCCAAGGACAATGTCAAAGAGCTGGATGAGAGAGCTCTGTCCATTGCTGCCTCCGCGCAACTGCCTCCATTCGCCCACCCCACCCCCCTCATCAAAGAATATACCTCTTGGCAAACCGGCGGCCCTCATGTTCTTGCCGCCGGCCAGGAACGGACGGACATGATGATAGAAGATCATGGGGTCACAGCGCTCATACATCCTGTCAAGCATACCACTGATGCTATGGATACAGTTGCTTAGCTCCTCGAGTGCGTCGGCGATTGCCTGGTAGTCCCGCGGTTTATGTTGACTGTACTCGAGGGCTTGAAGTATTTTAGGGAGGATACCTCCTGCCCTTGCCTCGATTGCAACACTGACGAGGATGAACCAAGATTCCGTTTCAGTGCCTGTGAAGGAACAGAGTGTACTGAGATCTTCAAGCTTGGTGAAGTCTGCTCCCTTGCAGCAAAAGTTCCACAGGTTGGCAGCTGCGTAAGTGAGAACCGGTGGGAGATCCAGGTGCGTAGACACAGATAGAAACGGGACGGCGATTTGCGGTGGAAGAATCTGTCAAGTCTGTCTCAGTTGACTTTCGACATTGACTCTTGCCAGGCACAGAGTCCATGAGCGGTATAATGAGAGGCTGAGGTGCTCAGTCGAACCTACCTCTCGGGGTCCTTCGCCGGCCCAAACGTAGGCATGGCTCATGTACGCCAGAATGACATATGCCCTTCGCCATTCCTCGACGGAGATCAGCCGCTCTGTTGAGAGCAAAGGAAGCTGGGCCACAGCCTCATGGATTCCATTTTGGATGAAACCAGGCAACTGCTGAGCAATGGCTTCCCAGGGCTCGTAATACGAGTCGGGCAGTCTCCTTAGGGGATTGCGGTCTGGGAGAAAGCCGTTCTTCGTGATGCCAAAATTCTGGCTGAGTTTGGTCATGATTGAACTATGAGAGACTTTTCGTAGAAAACTGCAATGAAGTGTTTATCGTGTCCGAGCGGTTGAGCTAGTATCGTCTCAACTCGTTGATCTCCCCCGAGACTTTGGGCTATAAGTAATTATCCCCTCGATTGTTTATTCAATGTTTCTTGATAGTCATTAAAACACTCAAGGAAGGTGTTCAAAGTCAATAATGAGCTACAAAAAAGGCACATACAGGTACTGACGTTGTGCAGCACCATCACTTCCAACTTCGACCGGAAACGGCTTACAGTACCTTACAGGACCAACTCAGCTCTTGGGGCTTGTGAAGCAGTAGCGACCGTGATTCATGACAATACTACTATCCATTCCTGGTATTCACTCGCATGCAATGTACTCAACACAAGGCATAGGCTGGAGCTAACGAGAGAGCCTAAGCCGTCGAAGCTGCAATGCTAACGCCGAAGGAACTATTCCGCCATTGCACCACCGGTGGGGGAATCCGAGGCTGGGCACTCTCAGCGTATCGACTTGGCACATGGAGAGCAAAAGCCCGGCAAATGGAACCGATGAGTTGCCGCGATCTACATGCCACGGCGGCATCTACGCCGCAATCATGCCTGGGATGTCTCTTTTCTCCGGTACATCATCCCTGTTGAGGTTAGCAAATGGAAATCAGCTCATGTCTGCTCCCTCATTTCCGATAGTTTTGAGGCGGTGCATACGTCACCGTCCCAGACACGGAATTATACGCCATCGCAGCTTGTACCGACATCTTGGTGGAGTGTGCATCAACGGACCCCCGTCTCTGACCAGCTGGCTCGATAACACTCAGCTCCCCACCGGAGCTCCCGCCGCGCACCCCGCTTGACGCGGGGGTCAAACTCTAGGTTGATCTCCTGAATCTTGGCGCTTGTGAGAGCTATCTTTGCGACAGGGATGCCAAGTGCCAGGTTCTAGGCCCCGGGGCGCGGCCGGGAGACAGGGGATCGGCGGCTTGAGCCGTTGTCCCACAGTTTAGAGCACACCCAAATGTAACGGGCGCAGCCGAGAACAGGGTTTCCATGGCGCTAAATCCGTCAATCATCACCGGTGTATCTCGTTGCTGCAGGATGCGAACAAAGCAGATGCAAGTCTCGCCATTGGCGTCACAGGGTCGTGTCCGGTCTCGTCTTCGTATGCATGTGTCAACGCATTACGACAGTAGCAATCCTCTGGGGCTGGGGCGGCTCAAAGGTGCCAATTGCGGGCCTTCCAGCTGGGCCGTAGGGGCTCGATCTGGTCAAGAGCCTCGGCACCCTGTCGAGCTGCGCGCTCCCCTGGTGCACACGAACCCTGTTGGCGGCACGCGCGATGCGACAGCAGCGCATTGATGCTTTTCGGTAATATGGCCGTATTTTGAGATAACTCAGTTCAATCCGAGAAGCTATCTATCGGCTCCGGCTTCGCAAAAAGGGCAACGCGATTGGGACGGATGTAACCAACGTGCCGCTAGGTAGGTTCCATTTGCATGTTGAAACTTGAGATGGAACATGCACACCCCCCTCCCACCTGGCCGACCAGAGCTCAGTCTATCTGCACACCAGTACTTCCTCCACCTTCCCCACGACGCCTCATCAGCAACGGCGTGTCCGTGTCCACGTACGGAAACTCGTCGATATGCCTGTTTACGGGCCGCGATCTCCCCTCGGGGTACTTGAATTCGTATCGCAGCAGCAGCGCTGCAAGCGTCATTTTCAGCTCGTCTGATGCGAGAAAGCGGCCCGGGCACGACCATGTGCCGTACCCAAAGTGGAGGTGGTTCTTGTCCGCGGTGGCGTGCTGATGCTTCATCGACTCATCCGGGTTGCGGCGACGTTGCTCGTAGTAACGCAGCGGGTCGAACACGTCAGGGTTCGGGATGATGGCCGGGTCGCTCGAAACGGAGTGAGGAGTAATACAGAGGTGCGTGCCGAAGGGTATGTGAACGCCGTCGTGGAGCGTGATGCCAGAGGGATCCTGGACGACGCGATGGAAGCCCACTGTGTTGGCCGGCGTGTTAGTAGTTGGAATGTTGACTGTGCTACGGGGAACTCACGTAGACTCGGCGGGTTTTGTCTTTGAGATCTGCAACAGAATGTCAGCCTGGTCGACGTATCTGTGTTGAGGGCATCGTGAAGTTACTCACTCTCTCAAGAAACTGTCCATCTTCCACAACTTGCTCAGCGAATGTTTGCCCCAATCGCCTCCGTTATCTTGAAGGACCTGAAGAACTTCACTGCGCAGCTCTTCGAGATATTGTGGTCTTGCTACAATGTCAAGGAGAGCATGGGATCCTGCTGCGGCAGTACTGTGGCCAGAGACCAAGGTAATTAGGAGGTGTCGGTGGGCTAGATTCTCAGGCTGGCTGTCCTTGCCGCCTGGCGTGGACAAGTCCATCATTGCCTGTAGCAGGTCATTGGGCTTCACGTAGTCTGGGTTCGTCTGCTCGAGGTCTCGCCTGCGTTGTACTTCCGGAGCCAGGATTTTCTTGCCGCGGCGAACGCTTGCCTTGTACTTCCATACAGTCGGCAGTACCAAATTGAGGAATGGCCGGAAGACAGGATGAACCGCCTTCATGGCAATTTGCGTCATCGTCACTGCGCCAAGGTCAGCTACTATTGCTCTTCTGTGAAATTGATGGCGAGGACCATATACCATTATGTGCATGTTGGGAGGCTGCATCTAGCCATTCTTCATCGCGGCAGATGGGGAGTCCAATGAGAACACGGTTCGTGATTCGTCCCAGAATCTTTAGCAGAAGGGGTTGAATTGGGACCAGAGTCCAGTCTGCACACTTGGTTATAAGCGCCTTGCGCCCAGATGCGATTTGCAGAAAGAAGACATACCTTGGCAGTCAGGCACATCGAGGCTTAGTGAGTATTCAAGCTCTTCTCTCATGGCCTCAGATAGTTTGGTCAAATTAGGCGTGATTTTGGACTTTTTGAAGGTCAATATTGCACTTATAGGTGTCCGATGTGCTACTCACCTGAAGGGCGCGCGTTCCAATATCGCTCTCACCGAGGAGGTCGATTCCACTGTAACGACCCCCGAAGTTCTGTATAGAGGCAGTCAGAAAGTGATTCTCAGTGCTTGCAGAGGCGAAGAATGTCTTGCGTTGATCAAGCCCTTGATCGAGCTCAGTCGCTCGAGAGGAGCATTTTGCAGCTCGTCCACGTACTTGCGCGACAGCACAACCACATCCCCGCCATGTCGTGATATCTTATACATGGAATCTTTCCACTACATTCTATCAGCGAAGAAAATAGGTGAGGCAGAGCACGGAAGAAAAGAACCTTGGAATATCCCTCGCTGATGATATTGGACGCTCCAGTCGCATACCGCGTCCTAACGAGAAATCCGGGTTCCAACGATGACCTATACCCGGCAAGGGGAGCAGAAACGCCGTCAGAGGAGGGAAAGTAAAGCCAAGAAAATGCAGCGAGGGCGAGAAGGGCGCCAGTCAGCTGCCCCCAACTCGGGGGAAACTTGGCCAATGCATCGCCAAGGATCTGGACTGTGCCCGTCACGGTGTTGTTGGTCATGTTTGCCAGTTCCATTGCAAAACTTTGAGAAGAGAAGTAGAACCGCGGAGGATGCTGATAGCTATATTGGACCAGACGTCTGAACCGGCCGGGGAGGCTTTCGGATTTAATAGGTAGACGGGTCCGCCACGCAGCTGAGAATGGACATGTGGCTGTGGTTGTACAAATACTGAGCGGAGGGGCAATACAACACTCCGAACCCCGGGAACGCATTCTGCATATTTAGTGCCCATCGCCTCGAGAGTCGGAGCAAAACGTATTCACCAAATCAATTTCATTTTTTACTTGTCCCATACCTTTTTTCGTCTCGAATGATCAAGATGCCGTTGACAAAGTTGATGAGCCTGCTTCAGTTGTTCATTGCATCCGTTGGCGTGGTTTGGAAGTTGAGAGAGGGTTACCCTCTTGTTAACGTGCCCAGTATTTCACGTCTCGTCGAATCAATCCACAACGAGGCTGGCCAGCAAAAGCTCTGCACATGGATCGAGGTGCTGGGAGGCATATCAATACAGCGGATGACGAATGATTGGCCTTGGTTTTCCCTTCATCTGTTTCTCTACATTGGCCAATTGGTCCCATTCGCCATTTTGGTCATGAATGAAACCCTCTCAGCGGCAGCACCCAAACCACTTCGGTACGTGGTTGAAAGCTCTCTAATTTTATGCAGTGCAATGTATTGATAGAATTGGCAAGTACCGTCGGGGCACTCGCTGGCCTGTCTATCTTTTTCGGCTTCTCCACGGCCATGCCGGTCATATCGCTCTGGATACTTCGCGAACGCCAACAAAAGCAGATTCACGGGGCACCTGGGAGGCTGGGAGACTCCGTCTTGCAGTCTGTGTTCTGGTTTTCGGCAGCCACACACGTTGGCGCATTCCTGTTGGCATTTATCGCAACCTGGGCACCATCGATGTTGGGGTCTCGCGCTGCTGGTGCACTGCACATCACGAA
Organism: Tolypocladium tropicale; assembly: GCA_024340005.1. Classification (NCBI taxonomy): domain Eukaryota; kingdom Fungi; phylum Ascomycota; class Sordariomycetes; order Hypocreales; family Ophiocordycipitaceae; genus Tolypocladium; species Tolypocladium tropicale. The sequence continues at coordinate 55,952 of JALHBU010000044.1, read as the reverse complement.
TAGTTTGACCGGCGTGCCCAACTCTGCAGAAGTCGGCGTCTCAGGCACGGGCCTACAAGAAGCTCGGTTAAGGCAGATCAACGAGATGACAGGTACCTCAAGCGGATTCTTCATGACACTGGGGCTTCTTTGCCATGGACTTGAGTCGAAAGGCCGCCATATGACCGCGAATTTATGGTTGTGGACGTTTCTGGTGAGCTTGATCGCCGGTCCAGCAGCCGGCGGCGCTGCTGTCTTACGATTCAGGGACTCAATTGTGCGAAAAAAAGCTCATGGCAATACTGCCCAGGCACTGGGAAAAGAACAGTAGAATACCTATCCAACATTCAACTTGCAGGACATGAACCATGTAGAAGTGTTGTATCGTAAATGAGTACGTATAGATGTCTCGCTGTCTACATCCGGTGAAGAGTTCCATGATTGCCAGTGCACCAGTACTGATCTACTTGACATTGTCGGCTTTAATCTCAGGTCGATGCTTGCATCTTCTCGCGCCGGCCCCAAAGTAGGACCAGCTTCTCCAACCCTTGACTAGCATCCTGAAGCGCTTTCATGCAAGCTCCCCTGACCGACTTCGACTGCAAAGCGCCTAGAGCTTGTTCAATGTCAGCTTCAGCGTGGCTTTCGAGCGCCTTCGCCATTATCCAACTGCTGCCAGGTTCATTGAGAGCAATAACGATGGGGTAGGATAATTCGCCGTTGCGCAAGTCTTCAGCAACAGCGCCTTTGTTGTTGGCATACTCTGCCGAGTATATGTTCTTGCAGTCGTTTTGCAGCTGGGCAAACCATCTGCACCGAGGCGTTAGCACATTTACCTGTGTTGCTTCCGGCTAAGAATACGATAGGATTAAAGTAGCTCGCGTCTTCAAGAAACTCACCCGAAACGTGTCAACAGATCATCCAGCTCATCACCGCCGTCGTTCAAGAGCCTGCCGAGAAGAACGAACAGTGTACCAGTCTTCAACGCGGCCATGTTCTTATATGCTGCGATTCTATCGTCGCCCTGATACCGAAAAGACTTCAAACCATCTCGGCGCCAGACCAGGGACAGATCTTGACCTTGGAGGATGTTCTCCAGCGCTTTCAGGAGCTCCGCACCGAGAACTGGGCGCTCACGAATGGCTCGATTGATGACACCCGTCAGCACCAAATAAGCCCTGTTTGCAGTCTCGGATGCTCCGTAGATTAGATGAGCCGTCGGGTGGTTCTTGCGCTGGTAGCTGTCGTCGGATATGTCATCCACAAGGATCAGGGCAAAATGCACAGCGTCCATGATGTCCAAGATCAATTCATGCTTGGCGGGGTCTTGTTGTTTCAACTGAGGCTGGAACTCTCTGACGAGGGGTTCAAAATGATGTCGCCCATAGATTGCGACGAGGTATTCGTAAGGACATCCGGCTGTTTGGTTGCCATTCTCAGAGGAAGACTTCTTGCAGTAGCCATACTGCTGGATGGACTTTTGCGTTGCATGTTTGGTGGTCGTCGGGCCCTTAGCAATGTAGCCCATCGACATGCCAATTGCCAGCAGGGCAATATGGCCAATGCTAACGCGATTTGCCAACCAGTCCATTGTTTCACGAAAAAGAAGAAGTATTCTTGCGTAAGATGAGGGTACAGGTATCAGACAAGTGTGGCCTAGGATTTAGGCTCGAGGTACGCAGAGGCGGGAAGAATATAGCCTCTGATATAGACGGCAGTACATAAGTGTGCAAGGAAATGTGTGTCGTAGATCTAGATCTAGATCTGCAGTGCAATACTACAAGCATATTATTGACCCCAGGTGCCCCAGTGGGTTGCAGTGCACCTCAGCGCCCGCGAGGAGGAGTAGCAATAGACAACTTCAGCCCATACGGATATAAAAGCACAGCAAAATCCGGCAACGTGCCAGCTGGACAAGAGAACCTGTCTGACAACAACCGCTATACCAGTACCAACCTTGAATACAACATGGACGGCTTCACCGACTCGCAACCCCCACCTGCCTATGAAGAGGTCAAGTGGCTGGCTGACACTCTGGTTGCCTTGATGGGCATCGGTTGGCTCGTCAACTATGCCGCCATGATTAGGCACTCATACCGGGGCAGCACGTACTGCATGGGCATCATCCCGCTCTGCAACAACATCGGCTGGGAACTTGTGTATACGTTGGTCTACCCCTCCTCGAACACGGTAGAGCTAGCCGTATTTGCGGCAGGCGTCACGCTGAACGTCATCATCATGGTCGCCGCGACTCGGTCCGCAAAGACGGAGTGGAACCACTCGCCCTTGGTCGCGAACCACACGCCCCTTATCTTCCTGGGAGGAACTCTCGTGTGCTTCACCGGCCACGTAGCACTGGCCTCGGAGATTGGGCCCGGATTGGCCTACTCGTGGGGGGCTGTCATATGCCAGCTCGTGCTGAGCATCGGTGGAGTTTGTCAGCTGCTGCAGAGGAATTCCACCAGAGGCACGTCGGTAACCTTGTGGTGAGTGGCAACCCGTCTCGACTCTGCGTCGAATATCGCCTTGGCGCCGCAGACTGACGTCTGATAGGGTGAGCCGGTTCCTGGGCTCGTGCTGCACGGTGGGATTTGCCTTTCTGCGGTGGAAGTACTGGCCCGAGGCGTTTGGGTGGCTTGCAAGCCCCCTCGTTCTTTGGAGCCTCGCAACGTTCGTGCTTGCAGATCTCACTTATGGGCTCTGCTTGTATCTGGTATCCCGAACTGAGACAGCGACAGGGAAATCGTCCAAGCTGACGTAGCGCCGTCAATATCTCCTGCACCGCCGTCACCCGTGGCAGCTCTGCGGCACGAACCGAAGGGGATTGGATCGCTCTGGCTGCCGCCCATGCAAGCCGAGCATCCGGGATAGATTGCGCACGGAGATGTGGATCGGTTTCGGCCTCGATTTGGTAGTTGCGCTTCTTCGTCAGCTTTCAGGCATCATCTGTACTGCATGCATAGGCATTTAGACGCATGGATCTACTAGTACCCGCACTCATATCTCCACCCCCCAAAGTCCCTTTCGGCCGGTCTGCAAGGGCTGCAAGACGACGGGACGAACCGTTACGAGTAATGACATGAAGCATGCGTGGGACTTGCAGTGAGCTGGCACCCTGCCAAGACAGCGCATGAAACATGAACGCCAACAATTTTGAAGAGAGAGCAGCATTCAAAGTGGATATTCGGCAACCCCGCTGGAAACTACGGATACCCGGAGGTGTTGTCAAGTACGAAATACGAGCTCCTTCATGTGAATAGAGAAGCCTTCATGGCCTTGCCTCTTCGACGACGGCCTCAGTCTGGGGCTGGAAGTGGAGCGCAAGTTGCGGTGCATGCATTCATTGATGTTGCTTAGCGCCGGTGCACGTACCTTGCGCCCGATTATGCACGGACGTACTCCGAACAAGGAGAAGGAATTCTAGCATATGTGATTTGCAACTATGCCAAGAATAGTCTACCTAGCTGAGTATGTACTTTGAGCTACCTACGATGTTGCAGAAGTAGATTGATCAGGCAAAAGCCCCGGCTTCATAGCGGCTCCAGTTCCAGCTTGCTTCGACTTTCTCAGCCATACCTTCGCTTGCATGTTTGGGAGCATGAACTTTCCGAACGCCATGTTCCGCGGCCGGGGACCGAAGTCCTTCATGGCAAAGTCGTAATGCAAGAGGAGATGCACCAGGACCAACTTGACCTCGTCTGACACCATGTATCTACCCGGGCAGGCGTGACGCCCGATGCCAAAGTGCATGCTGTGCTCGCTGGTTGCCGTCATAGGACTCTCAGACTTGCGCTTAGGATCGTCGCGCATCCGAGCAAAGCGCAGACCGTCAAAGGCTTTCGGATCTTCGTAAAACTTCTCGTCTTCGAACAGCGGGGAGTTGGGGGTAAAGATGAAACTGCCTCTGGGAACGTGTAGACCATTGGAAAAGGTATAAGGCTTCAGAACAAGCCTGGCGAGGGCAGCTGGTGGGATGTCAGTAAGACGGTTGAAGCAAACACCGACAGCGAGCTTCCCAAATCACGTACAGGCGTCGAGAGGGTTACACCTCTGAGTCTCTTTGATGAAACTGTCCATCTTGTACATGGCGTCGATGGCGTCTTTCGTGCCGTCTCCATGCAGTTCAAAACATTGCCGTATTTCCTCTCTCAATGGTGCTACGTATTCGGGACGTGTCGCAAGCTCGAAGAGCGTATGAGTTACCAACTGTTATCTGCGTCAGCTCCCTCAAAATTGAGCCAGTGGGCGTAGGCGTACTTGACTGGAGGTATGTAAAGCAGCAAAGACTGTGTTGGTCATCATGTCGGCAATGTGCCAGTCTTCCCACCCTTCCTTGCGGTGTTCATCGGCCCAGCCCATGGAAAAATCGAGAAGATCCTGTCACTCTTTGAGCTCATGCGCATGCAAGCAGTCCATCAAAACTCACTCTCATGGGGTTTTTATCTCGAGAGTTCCTTCTTGACGTCATCTCATCAAGCACGACTGTTTGCAACTCTTTCACCCCTCGCGGGGCTGACAAGAACCTAGCAAGAAGACTACAAGCTTAGCCAGGCCCTCTAACACATTAATCTTGAGCACTCACGGTCTGACGATGTCGGGGAAGCATCGTAGGATCATGGCATCTCGTGGTACTGCATCTCCAAAATGGCAGCACATGTCGAGGAACTTCTGATTCCTGCATAGAGGCTCTCCAAAAAGGGATTTGGTTGTAAGGCGAGCAATCACTTTCAACGATAGTGGGAAGCAGGGAACCTCTATCCAGCCCGAGTTACTCGGCATGGCATCTGCAGCATGTGAGAAGAACGGGAGACAAGACGTCCCTTGGCGTCCAGAGAAGGCTTCCATCTCTTGTTGGAAGCCGTACAAAAATTCTGCGGAAAACTCTCTGAAGAAGGGGTCATTTGGTTTGCTGGCTCGGGTCCTCTGCCAGCTCAGCGCTTTCGCTATGACCGAGTTTGGTATCCTGTGAACGTCGTGATGCTGACCCGGCAGCAACCATTTAAACTGAAACTCCTAATTCTCTTTTAGCGCGAGAATCTTCATTGAAAGCCAACGGAAAGCAGTACTTCAGACATGACGGCCCGAAAGGACATGTGGTCTTCATCGAGGGAATAGTATTCCCTGGTCATTTCTCGATTGCAAATAAAAACATCCATTCGCGTCATGGTAGGGATCTGAAATCCGGTTTTTCCGTGCTATACATGTAGTCTTGTGAGTGCTTGTTAAGTAGCTCATTTTCGGCGGAGTCATCTTGCCTTTGCGTAACCCTCGTGGATGGACTCGCGCGCGAACCACACGTTGCGGATAGCTGCGAACCATTTCGTGAAACGGCCCCCGTAGCCAACAACGGGGACATTGACCTTTCATTTCTCAATCAACTTAACATGTTCATTTACAAAGTAAGGCGATATATCGAACCGTCTTGTCATAGTCAAGGTAGCGCATCAGCATGACGGCCACGACCACAACACCAGCCCAGGTGAGCGAAGGCCACGCGTGGGCTGGCACCACGCTGGTAAAGCGATCGATCAACATGTTGGTTCTGGTGATTGAAAGCACAGGTAGATTCTCAGAAGGTCATGGAGCAATCAGAGTAAAGGGGACACGCCTTGGAGCATCAATTTCATGCCCGGCCCGAGATTGGGCTGTTATCAATGGATGTTTGACGTCGATGCCGCGCTAGTTGGCTATCATTGATCAATGGATGCTTGACAGCGATGCTGCACTGGTGGGCCCGCAAATGCAAGCGTGAGGACGCATTCGTACATTCAGCTGCACTGAAGAAAGCTGATGGTAGTACACGGTTGCAGTGACAAGGGGAGCCAGGTCATCCTGCAGAAGGCGCAGCATAAACTTCATTGCCATGTATGTACCTAGCTATCTTAGACATGTGACAGTATCGTGGTGTCTAGCTTCGATGGGAAGTACCACATCCAACCCGACGCATACCATGCAAGCCAAGCCCCACAGATGAGAAACAGAACATGAAGTCTGGGTGCAAATCCCTTCAGGTTCTTGACCCATGCCAACAGGGTCTCCTGCCGGTAGGCCCGCTGCGGGAGCCCCACAAACTCGAGCCGCCGGCCCCCTCTGAGGACTGCGGCTGAGGAGGCCGCGGGGAGGTCGTGCAGAGCAGGGAATACGTATCTGGCAAAGAGGCGCTTAAGCAAGCCGTCGCCGGCTTGCAGACGGGTAAGGAACTCCGACTGGCTGCAGGTACTTGCTGTGGTGGCCAAACGGGTGGTACTCAGATTGCGAACCAGATCGTCCATCTGGCGAGTGTCAACCATGGCTCCACTGAGATCTGCCTTCCACAGGGTATTGGCCAAGACTGCGGCATCTTCGATGGCCATGTTACCTCCTTGGCCGATGTTGGGGGTCAACTGGACTATTTGTCAGTCTAACGTGAAAAAAGAAACGGAAAAGACTAATCGTTACCTTGCGGACCGCATCTCCCATGCACACCAGCCGGCCATGATGCCACGTCTTGAAGCAACCTTCCTCTAGTGGTGTCATGGTGAATACTTCGCAGTTGTCCCACAAGTCGCCGAATGTAACGGCCGAATCAAGCTTCTTCGTCTTCAGGCTGTCACATACTCTTCGGGCATCCTGAGTGTTGAATCGCGGCCTGTCGGTGTAAGAGTACTTTTTGTCGGTCTTGACGATGACGAACCAAAAGACTCTGCGGTTCTTGCCATTGAAGACGTGGATCGTGAGGTCGTGATCCAACAGACTCAACTGGACTCCGTCCTCGACGGTAGAAACCCCCGAGGAAATTCCATACACGCAGGCGTAGTCAACTCGCAGGGCTGACGCCGTTAGCATCCGGGCTTATTGAGACATTTAGTGCGCATCTCTTACAGGTCTTTTCGTCATCCGTAATGGTTCCAGGCTCGGCTTGCCTCCAGATCTCTGACCTAACCATGCTATGAACCCCATCGGCACCAACTACCAAGTGCCCCGAGTATTTCCTATCAGTTGTGCTGACAACTACGTGAGATCCAAGATTCTCAATCTGCAGGGCTTTTTGACCCGTGTGGACTCGATCTTTGTGACGGAGCTTGCTGTAGAGGATTTCAAGGAATTTTTGGCGCTCGAGAAACGCAATCGGATATCCAAAGCTAGATGCATTTCCAATCAGCTTCGCCGCGCTGAGCGTCGTTTTATACTAACTTGGAGCGTATAATGGACGGATATTGGCTTTGGAAGAAGAATCCGTCAGGAAAGCGTATCCTTGCAAAGTCCAGAGGCTCAATCACGCTTTCCACGTCCTCAAATATGCCGAGCTGGTCGAGAATAAGAGCGCCGTTTGGCAGAATGCCTATCGACGCTCCAACTTGAGGGCATATGTCTTCGCCCTGCTCGATAATCTCGTAGGATATGTCGAGCTTTTCGAGGCAATGCGCAAGCGTGAGGCCGGCCACAGAGCCGCCGATGATCAGAACCTTGAATTCTTCCGACATTTTGGCCTGAAACGGACGAGGTCACCTTGGATTGAATGACGCCAACAGATACGGTGGAGCAATGACACGACGATAATGCTGTGACAAATGATCAAATTATTTTGATTCCGTCATGCAGATAGGAGAATTAAGTATGTTGCATGTAGACGGTTTACAGCAGCGATCATTGAACTACATGGCTGCGAGTGATGCAATAGAGATGCGTGCACGGACGACATGGCGATGACCTTTGAGCTCGTTCTCCCGCTCCGAATCAGCTGTTAAGAAATATTTGATCAGTAACACAACAGGCGTTGGAAATGGCGAGCCGAATGAGGTGACATCGGTTATCCCCGAATTGCCAAGCTTGGATGGCGGCGCGGCGTCTAGGCAGCGCCGTGTTCACTCGAGCCGCCTGGATCTGCACCTCAAGTTGCACCGCATGGCGCTTGTCCACTTGCAGTGGAGGGTGGTGATACATACAGGCATTGCAGGTGCATGAAACGTTCTTCATGCTCACCTCACTATTGCTTCCCCTTCTGCATGCTTGTACCGGGCTGTGTCTGCATGATACGCCATCTGGAACCGAATGCGAGCTGAACTCTGTCTCCACGGGTGTACACTAGGGTAAGATTGGACACACCCCGGCTGAATGGACTTGACTGTTGACTTCATGTCGCGGCATTGAGCCGGTAATAGAGATTTTTCAATTGGGTGAACGCACAAATGCAATTTGCACCTACTGGTCCCCGCTGTTGAATCACGAGGTGCTCGACTTCACCGCAAGAGTTCTGCGACATCCAACAAGTTGGCAACTCCCAACGTCCTCACTGAAGTGGCTTTGCTCAACTTACAACACCATGGCTAACTTTTGGTTGAGTTTATTGCTGCTACAAGTGCCAGTCATAAGCGCCTGGTGGCTACTGCGTATCTTCGTTGACTATATCCGCAAGAAACACTCGATACCTACGGTTAGAAGATGGCCAGCGCCATTCCCCGAGTTTCTGGACCGACTGTACTACAATGAAAATGCTGCTCTCCTGGTTGAGGAGGGCTATCGCAAGGTCAGTGTCTCACGATTATAGCATACTGTCTCTAACTTGCTGTAGTACAAGGATCGACCGTTCAGGCTGCTGAAGATGGACATGGATCTTATTGTCATTCCCTTGAAATACGCATCTGAACTACGTGCTATCACAAGCGACAAACTTGACCCTCTAACGGCAAGCTTCGACGACAATGCCGGTGATCTCACCGGCATTTTGCTTGACAGTGAGCTGCATTCAGAGGCGATACATCGGCGCTTGACCCCGGGCCTTCGTAAGTTGACACGATCCCGCAAATAAGCTATGCATTTTCTGACTGTGCCATAGCGCGAATCATCCCCGTCATCATGGACGAGCTGAGGCACACTTTTGACCAAGTGTTGCCCCAAGCCGAAGGTTAGTGATTGTCGAGAAGGCATCCGAGCCCCCGCTGACCCAGTAAGGCCAATGGGCTCCGGTTATTCCCTATGAACTGGTGCTTCGTCTTTCGACTCGCGCAGCTGCGCGGGTCTTCGTGGGAGAGCCTATTTGCCGAGACGAGGTTTTCCTCGAGACTTCTGCTTCCTTCAGCCGCAACACTTTCGAGACAATTGCCACCTTTCGCAATCTTGGCAAAACCATTGGCTTTATGCTCGGGGTCCTGACCCCTAGCGTCAGAAAAGCGCGCGAACAAATGGCCTACGTCCAGCAACTCCTTGGCTCCGAGGTAAAGCGAAGACGGGCAAGCCCCGACGAGAAGCACGACGACTTCCTCCAGTGGTGCATGGACTTGGCACGAAACGAGCAAGAAGCAAAGCCGGAAGCATTAGCGCAACGAACGATTGGAATACTGAGCATGGCTGTTGTCCATACAACTGCCATGGCTACGACGCATATGCTTTTTGACCTCCTTGCCAATCCCGAGCTGCGAGAGTCTCTCAAGCGAGAGCAGGAGGAAGTCTTGCCAGCGGGCTGGGAAGGCATCAACCAGAACTCAATGCTCAACATGAGGCATTTGGATAGTCTGATGAGAGAGTCGCAAAGGATCAACCCCGTGGGCGAATGTGAGTCTCTGTTGCCTCGGCGCAACGTCGCGTGAGATTGACCATTTTGCAGTCACATTCAGGCGCGTGGTCAGGAAGCATATTAAACTGTCCGATGGCTACGAACTGCTGCCGCGACAGCAAATAGCCATCTCAGCCAGGCAGATTAACATAGATGGCGAGACAATGGAGGATGCCAAGTCCTTCTGCCCATCTCGCTGGGCGCGTGAAACACAAGGCGCCACATTCTCACACAGTAGCTCGTCCAACCTGCACTTTGGTCTTGGTCGATATGCCTGTCCGGGCCGTTTCTTTGCATCTGTGCGTACTCACTCACCCAGGCACACCCTTCTCTGACCATGACTGTTTTCGTTCAATCGCTGACCGGCAGCCCTGGTAGTATATGATCAAAGCGATTACAAGTCGAATCCTTCTGGAATATGACTTCAAGCTTGAAAGTGGTCAAGAGAATTACCGTCCGCCAAACTCTATTCAAGGCGACAAGATCTTACCCAACCGGGACTCGGTTGTTCTCTTCCGTCGCCGAGCGCCAGGGCTTTGAGCATACGTAGAGATACAGAGGCCGCCAGCGACGGATCTCCAGGGAGGTATTTGGGTGGATGTCCTAGTCCATGATACGGAGGCTAGTATAGGTTCCATCGATGATTAGAGGGTTGGATAAATGTTGCACTGTTTGACCAGTGTCATTCATCGCGTTCTTCTCATCAGACTGGCTTGGATGTGGCTTCACGTCAAGATGTTTCTCACAGCAGACTTCTTGCCATTCGTAGACCAGTTATTGCGCTACAGCCACAAGTCCATTGCCATTTCAACTCCAGTTGATGGATGTTCCAATAAGTTTTAGTGGAAAATAGAGAGTCGGATGTCATTTTATAACCATCGGGTCGACATCAGACATCGGGTAAGCAGCTGCTACGTTCGCAGGGCGAGGTTCTCAGAATTCCACCAAATGTTAAAAGTAGCATCTCATAGCCTTCCACTTTGCCCATTTCTACGAGAATTCAGCATTCATACGTCATTCAAAAGAGTGTCTTTCATTGGCTACGTGATTCTATGCTGAGCGCCGAAGACAGAGGGCAGACCCTTCCACGTTCACTCGTACGGCCCGGTTCGCAACCCTCACTTTTCCTTATCATGTACTCAACCGGCTTGCCTGTTTCGTGGTCTGGATGAGCGAAGCGTCACAGCCGGTCTGGGATTCTGCATATTCAAGGCTTGGCTGTGCTGAAAGATGGGAAGCACGACAGCTGGGTAGATGCGGCTGGCCAAAAGGAAGCCATCCGTCATTAGCTGCATATGCAGTCCTTCAATCAGCGGGAACTTTGCAGACCCCACCATGGTATATGTATTTTGACTATCGATTTATATCCTTACCCTACTGTACTGCCACATGTCGCATATGGGTCTAGAAGCATGGGTGCGGAGTTGTACGGAGCATTCACCCCACGATTGACGTAGGTTACCTCCAAACACCTTGCCGTGATACCCCATCTCAGCTGCACAAATGGCACCATGCATCCTGATAAGAGGTCTCTCTTCCATGTATAAACGTGTAGGAGTTAGGTTTCAGTCTCTAGACTTTCATCAAACGTGTCCATACCCTTCACCTGCCGCCCTTCGCACAATGACTATCGACAAGAAGCCAGTGGAGGCAGCCCCAGCAAGCAATGGCAATGATGCCAAAGACCTGAAATACTGGAAGCAGTTCTATGACCCTATCTTCAGCTCACTCCTCAAGTCTGCAGGATCATACTCGCTCGAGGATCAGGAGAAGCACATTCGCAACCTGTCGGGGTATGTTATTCCGAACATTGGCCCGAGGCCATCGGTAGCCCATACCCGGTCTTTCTTGACACAGACTGGCTCCCCTGTTCAGCCCAGCATCAACTTCAGTTCCGGAAAGACCCAGGTTCGCTATTGCTGGGAGCTATTGGGTCCTCAAGGCGGCAGCGACAGTGACCCGCTCGCTGTAGATGCGGCGCGAGACATCTTGTCCCATCTCTGCAAGGAATTTGGCTACACCTCGCGATGGAGCGACGCTTGGCTGTCCGCATATGCTGTGACTTTGGAAGAAGCCAAGGCCGTCCAGGCGATGCTCCCGAAATGGATGGCAAACTTTACTTCATCGGAGACAGAGGTTCCCTTGAAGCGAGTGCCATTTGCCTTTGTCGCCTTCGACCTTAATGGTCCCGATACGTCCATGAAGGTATATTTTAACCCCAAAGGCAAGGAAGTCGTAACCGGAAAGCCAGTCGAGGAGGTGACTTGGAAGGTCCTTCGCAGCCTTTCACCGTCCATCAGCCCGTCTTCAATCGACATGGTTGAGCAGTGAGTCCTCAGAATTCATCATATAGCTACGACTATCATGCTAAATACCTGGCCAGATTCCTCGCAGAACAGGCGGTGCCCTCCACGGTCGAGCTTGTGGGAATTGACTTGGCCGACGAAGCTGGACTTTCGGATGCAAGGGTGAAGCTCTACGTCCACACGGTCAACAATTCTTTCAATACGGTGCGCGACTATGTAACTTTGGGCGGTCGGCTCAAGGATGAAACCACATTGAAGTATTTGGCCATATTGCGAGATATTTGGCACCTTCTCCTTCAAGAGCCCGAAGGCGTCGCCGATGACTACAATAAGCCCATCAACGACGGCAAAATCCTTCGTCAGAAACTATACTTTAGCTTTGAGCTGAAGCCCGGCAATGGTTTGCCCGAGGTCAAAACCTACTTGCCGACCTGGAACTACGTACGAACCGATGCGGAGACCGTCCAGAACTACGAGGAAGTCTTCCGCAGATGCGGTTACGAGCATGGAAAGGAGGGTGCATATAAGAGGATTTTCGAGAGTGCTTTGTATGTCCAGCTCCAATCCTCCGCCTGGACAGTGGCTAATTTTTATCATCAGTGGACCTGTGGATCAGAAACGCGAAAAGCCGGTGCATTGCGACGCCTCGTTCCTATACAACGAGAAGAAGGGTACATACCAGACACTGTATTTCAGTCCACCGCTTGCTGGAGAAGAACAATACGCCTAGCTTGGCAAGGCGTGCAATGCAGCTGGTAGAAACTATCCGGGTCAAGATAACATTAGCCAACGACGTTTGATAGCCCACAATTCATCTTGTTGCTCCGAAAACTGTAATTTCCCTTTGCAATTTATACTATCCAGTGCACTTCAATCGACTTTATGAGTCGCAACCAGCTCCCCAGCTCAATCAAGGCTCTCTGGTCTCCGCTACCTACCTTACGTATCTACATGTACTAAGAGAGTGCTAATGGCTCTCTAAAGGACGTTATCTTCTCAGGATGCCTCGAGCTCTTGTTTCATAGGGTCCAAAGCAGAATAGACTGTGCCTCAGCCTACCGGCGATTTCGAGCGCGAGCCTGGGTCCAGACTGTAGAGTCGCAGAACGGCACGCCTGACCGGATGAACGAAGCGGGGAGAGAGCATGCTGTGGCTTCCGATGTGGAGGCCTTGGCTCGTGGCACCCTTGTCGTGTCTCACCGACTCGTGAAGACGCACGAAGACTCCATGGCATTTCCGAGGCCCCGAAACACCACGAAGGCCCCTTCGCAGCTGGCCCTCGCCGGCCCTTATGCCTTGTTCCCGTCCTGCGTCTCGCCAGTCCATTTTGTGTGCTGAGGAAGCCGTTGCTGCGATGGCTTCAAATGGCCGAGAGGCTTGAAGTCGACTTTGAGCTCAGCCTCAAGGTCACACGGCCCACCACGTCGGTTCATTCCAGGCTCGCGCTCGCACCGCTGCGATGGCGCCGTCACATGCGCCGTCGCGACCCTTCAGCGTGGCCCTGCCCGTGTCCCCGGCTTCTTCTCCGCAGACCAACGAAGGCGCGAGAAGCGCGTGGGACGCCCGCAGACCCGTGCGTTGCCATTAAGGTTAAGAGGTTGGAGTGGTGGTCCCCCCCGCTAACGGGCGAGGGCTGACAGGTGGCTTGGCGTCACAAGGGTTGGCGCCTCGGATGGGCAACGGCGGGCGCAGCTCGCGTTGGCTTCGTCCCCTGTCGTTGAACCAATTGCCCACGGGTGGCTGGATGGATCTGCGGGTTTTGCGGGATCCTCAGTATTGGAGCTGGGAGCTATTTATCCGGCGTCATAAGACCCCTCGCGCGGCCCCTTCCTGATCCCTCATAGCTGGACCTGGCATCAACTCGCCCTCGACACTCGTCATCGCGTCTGTCCCGCCGGTCGGGCCAGGGCTTCGTTCGCGGACGGTTTCTCCTCGTACCAGCTCCGTCCGAGTCCTCCCTCCCTCCCTCCAACGATTGCCGCGCCATGTCCACCATCACCTCCGCGGCGGCGATGACGATGTCATCCGCCGCCCCAACGTCCACCGCGGCGCACAGCGTCCCTCCCCAGGGCGGCGTCATCGAGGGAGGCAATCCATCCAAATACGACCCTAGCAACCCCATTATCCTCTTCATCATCCAGGTGAGCTGCCTCGCTGCTTGCCGGCTATGTCCCTCGGGCACGCCCTGACGCTCCGTTCCTCAAGGTCTGCCTCATCATCATCGTCTGCCACATTCTGCACTGGCCGCTCTCCAAGATGCGTCAGCCCCGTGTCATCGCCGAGGTGGTTGGCGGCATCGTCCTTGGCCCCTCGGTCATGGGCCGCATCCCCGGCTTCCGCCAGGCCATCTTCCCCAAGGAGTCTTTGCCCAACCTATCCGTCGTGGCCAACCTCGGCCTCATACTGTATCTCTTCCTCATCGGTATGGAAACCGATGTCCGCTTCCTCCTCAGCAACTGGCGCGTCGCGACATCGGTCGCCGTGGCGGGCCTAGCCCTCCCATTCGGCGTTGGCTGTGCCTTGGCCTGGGGCGTCTACAACGCCTTCCGCGACGACAGCGGCATTGAGCCTATCAGATTCCCCGTGTATATGCTCTTCATAGGCATTGCCATTGCCATTACGGTAAGCAAACCTTTGTATCGAGGCTCTGCTTGAGAGTTCTGGTGCTGACCGTATCTTGCCAAGGCCTTCCCAGTCCTCTGCCGCATCTTGACTGAGCTGAAACTGCTCGATACCTCTGTCGGCGTCATTACTCTCTCGGCTGGAGTTGCCAACGACGTCGTCGGTACGTCTCTTTTTCCACGTTGGACATGACCGTAACCGCTGATGAATACAGGCTGGGTGCTTCTTGCGCTATGTGTTGCGCTCGTGAATGCTGGAAGCGGCCTCGCCGCATTGTGGATCTTGTTGTGCTGTCTGGGGTATATGCTGGTGCTCACGTTCATCGTCAAGCCCATCCTGACGTGGTTCCTCCGCCGAACCGGAAGCCTTGACAATGACCCTTCACAGAGTGTCATATCTCTCATCCTTCTCATCGCTCTCGCGTCCGCTTTCTTCACCGGTATCATTGGCGTCCACCCCATCTTCGGCGGCTTCATGGCTGGCCTGATCGTCCCTCGCGAGAACAGACTGAACATTCGCGTGACGGAAAAGCTGGAGGATCTGATCGGCGCCATTCTCCTACCCCTTTACTTTACTCTCTCTGGTCTCAACACAAACCTGGGACTGCTGGACACGGGGCTTGCCTGGGGCTACGTCTTTGCGACAACATTCGTGGCGCTGTCTACAAAGATCATCGGCGCTTCCGGAGCTGCTCGTCTGAGCGGCATGGTTTGGCGAGAGTCTTTCACCATTGGCGTGCTAATGAGCTGCAAGGGTCTTGTGGAACTAATTGTGCTTGTACGTTCTGCGCGAATCCTCTTCCTTGACACAACGCACATTGCTGACGCTGGCGCACAGAACATTGGACTGCAAGCAAACATCTTTGGCCCACAAGGTAGTAGCACCGCAACAAGGACCTTCACCATCTTCGTCGTCATGGCCCTCCTCACTACCTTTGCCACAACTCCGATTGTTACTTTCCTGTACCCCCCCTGGTACCAAAAGAAGATTGCGGCATGGAAACGTGGAGAGATTGACTGGGATACCGGTGCCCCCATCTCGCCTTCTGGTGCGGACGAGTCCCACCAGCAAAAGCCTTCCATGGAACGACTCAACCGGGTGCTTGTTTACCTCAGGTTGGACAACATGCCCGCTCTCTTGAACCTCTTGTCCCTCTTCGGAACCCAGTCGGCCGCAGCGCCATCTATTGCAACAGTTGAAGGCGACGAAACTGCTCAGCAAACCAGTGACTCGATTCTCTCTGACGGCCCAAAGAGGGCTGTCTGGGCCCACGGTATTCGGCTCCTCCAGCTGACAGATCGTGACTCCTCCGTTATGACGGTCTCGCAAGTCGCCGAGTACAGTCGCCACGACCCCATCGTCAACACTTTCCGCACTGTCGGGCACCTTCACAACCTTGCCGCATCCGGAGAGGTCGCCATTATGCCCGAGACGAGGTTCGCCGAAGCCCTCGCCACTAAGTCAAGTAATATGTCATCGGACCTGCTCCTCGTCCCCTGGAGCGAGACGGGTGGGATGGGTGACTCGCAGATTCTGTCATCGGCGACCGTGGACGACAAGATGGCCTCATCGTACCAGGCATTCGTGAAATCGGTCTTCGAGTCGCGTGACCATAATATCGCCGTCTTCTTCTCACAGAGCGACTCGGAGCTGGATGGCAAAGGAAAACTCAATCGCCTGAATCTGAATCGCACGTATTCCCTCAGCGCCTTGAAAGAGGAGGTGCCTGCGACTCCTCTTGCCAGGAAACCTTATCACATCTTCTTGGCCTACTTCGGAGGGAGGGATGACAATCTGGCGCTGCGACTCGTGCTGCAGCTATGTGAAACGTCCAAGGCTACTGCAACCATCATGCGAGTCTCGGCATCAGTGAATGAAGGCTCGTCTGCTGCAGCAGGCGAAGATCTTTTTGCGATTGCATCATCCAAACTCCCGACGGATGTCGCCCGTCGGGTCAAGTTCGAGACAGCCGCGGGATCCACGACGATGGAGGAACTTCTACAGTATGCGACGATGGAGTCTTCTTCAGAGTCGGCTAGCTCGAAACCTCCTACTCTCGTCGTAGTCGGTCGTGGAAGCGGAGAGAAGATTGACGAGGGAAAGTTGAAAAACAAGATGAAGGACGATGTTAAGCTTTGCTTGGGTGTTCTCGCGGGACACTTTGTCAGCGGTGGAGCACGGACGGACTTGCTCGTAGTCCAGTCCAAGAAAGTGCCTGGGACGTCTTGAGTTGGACGTTTTGACAAGATATATCACGGGGGTTAGCATTTTGGACCTTGTATCAGCTTGATTACTCAAATACTTGAAGGCGATATACGCCTCCTCAGCATACATGTATACGTGGCGGTATCATAGGACATCGTTGCTCACTTTCATGACAAGTCAGCGCTGTCGAGGCGATTGTGAATATCAATCCTGGCTTTCTATGTAGCAAATGTGATATCAAATGGAAGAATGTACAAATTTTGGAGTTTGCCATGACATGATATCCCAGCCTCTGTGCTCGTCTTGTCACATACGATGCGCCCCGATACTAGTAGTATAACCGAGGCCCCAATGCAACCCAAAAAAATAATAATGCGGGCACCAACAACTGGTGCAGAATTACATTGATACGTATGTGGTATGTGGATGTGGGTATTAGACAGCCTTCAGAACCTCCTCATCGTTGCTCGCGTCCCGCTCGGAGAGAACGGGCTCGCCGGTGCGGGTGGAGTGGCCGGTAACGGCATAGTCATCCTCGCCGCTCAGCTCCTCAAGAGTCTTGCGGGCAGTCTCGGGGATCAGCAGCGTGGTGAAGCAACCCAGCAGCATGAAGAGGGCGTAGATCTCGAGGACGTGGTTCAACCAAGGAGAGGCATTTCCCCCCTTGACGGCACCGCGGGTGCGCATGGGCGCAAAGGCACCCTGGCCGATGATGGAGCCAATCTTGCCGGAGGCAGCGGAGATACCGTGCGAGGTGGAACGGTAACGGGTAGGGAAGACTTCACCAGGGACGATGAAGGTGGTGGTGTTGGGGCCTGAGAGAAGCGATGTGAGTCTCGTGTTCGGCCGACTTGGGGAGTGGGAGCAGGGCATAGCGAAACTTACCAAAGTTGAAGAAGAACTGGCAAAGAACGTAGACGGCGAGCAGGGCATTGGGAGAAAGCTTCTCGTATGCAAAGCCCATGACGATGAAAAGGATGGTCAGGATGATGAAGCCGCCCAGCTGGATCTTCTTGCGGCCAAGAGTGTCAATCGTGGCAACGGACACCCAGTAGCCCGGGACGGCACCGGCCAGGACAATGATGAGGTTGCCGACGGCAGTGT
This sequence comes from Tolypocladium tropicale, assembly GCA_024340005.1. Classification (NCBI taxonomy): domain Eukaryota; kingdom Fungi; phylum Ascomycota; class Sordariomycetes; order Hypocreales; family Ophiocordycipitaceae; genus Tolypocladium; species Tolypocladium tropicale. Next base: position 38,204 of record JALHBU010000044.1, on the reverse strand, counting down.
TGTACAAGTAGTCGTAGACGTTGCCGGTGGGCTTGGAGGAGTAGCCAATGGCCTGGAGAATGGTACCGTTGTTCAGGGAGACACCGTAGAAGGCAACGTCGAGGCAGAACCACGAGCCAGCCGTGCCGAGCAGGAGCATGGCGTTCTTGAGCTTGCCGTAGTGGCGGAAGAAGTCGCGCCAGCCGGCCTTGGGGACCTCGAGGTTGTCCTTGGCAGCGCGGCTGGTGGTGATGCGCTCCAGGGCGTCGGGGTCACCTTCGCGCTTGCCAGCAATGTAAGCCTTGACGTCGTCCTGGGCCTTCTCGACGTCACGAGCAACGTCAAAGGTGTATCGGGGCGTCTCGGGGATGGTCAGACGGACTGTAGGCGGCATGTCCCGTCAGCAATTGATCCCCATTCCGTGCGACTTTGGTCACGGTCGATGACGGGAGCTACTCACAGTAAAGCGCAATGCAGGCGGGGACGGCACCAAAACCGATGAGGGTCCTCCACATCTTGTCAACGGCGACCTGGCAGTCGCCAGTGCAGTGCGCAATGCCCGTGTAGGCCTGAAGGGTGTCCTTGAAGCCAAGGGTGACGAAGAGCATGACGAAGGCAGCGCCGAGCTGACCCATGCCCTGCATGGCGAAGACGGCAGCCATCATGGCACCGCGCCACTTGGTGGTGGCGAACCTGTGGTCATCCGTTAGCCCAAGTCCCGAGGTTATACTTTAGGCTGTTGCTTTGATTTTTGAGACTTACTCAGACGTGATGATGGAAGACAGAGGGTAGTCACCGCCGATACCGACACCCATGATGACACGCCAGAAGATGATGAGGCCGATGATGTCGCAGGCGGGAGAGCCGCTGGTCAAGGCCTGGCCCAGGGTGGCGAAGATGATGATGATGAGCTCGAGACCGTACATCTTCTTACGACCGACCATGTCAGCCAGAGCACCGAAGCCCAGCTGGCCGATGACGGTACCGGCCGAGGTAGCCAGCTTGATGGCGGTGTCGGAGCTGGTGGGCATGGTGCCGACGCCGGGGAAGTAGACGATGCCCAGCATGATGGTCAGCAGCGAGGCCGTGAAGATGTCGTATGAGTCGGTGAAGAAGCCGACGCCGGCGACGACGCAGGCGCGGACATGGTACCAGCCAAAGGGCGCCTTGTCGACCTCGGCGAGGGCCAGGCGACGACGCTCGTTGAGGTCAGCCACGTGGACGAAGTCGTTGTGGAAGTTGTGGTAGGCGCTGTTGCCGCCCGACGTCTTCTGGGCGACGGCCGGGCCGCTGCGGGGGAGGTTGCTCTCTGCCATGGCTTTCAAGGGCAAGGTTGGCTTGGCTTGGGCTTGGCCTTGGGGGGGTAGTTGAAGGCGGATGAGGGCGAGTGGACTTGGTATCACCGCCAAGAGAGTGAGGAGAAGACAACGGACGAGGGAACGGCCAAGGGGGGCCACGGGTGCCAAGAGACGATGCCGCGTATATATATTAGCTGCACGACACCACCGCATCCAGGCAGCGTGGACCTGGGGGCCCGGCTCGTGTCGCCGCGCCGCTTCACGAGCAGACGCCACGGGACGACACGGGGGCCATCGATTCGAGCTGACGAGCCACCGGGCGCCGAAAGAGGCAACACGTCGACCGAGCCCTGAAGAGATTTCTCTAATTCCCTCCGCCGCCTGCGCCAACCAGCGCCATGCAACCACCCACCATCCACCCAAGCCGTCCGTCTCGAGGCGTGTCCAGGGCCAGGGGGGAAGGGGGGGGCGGTTTGGGAAGTTCTCTCTGGATCCATGCTGCGCCGGCCGCGGTCGACTTACACGGGCTCGAGCGTCGTCGGGGCGGGCCAATCACAGGCGGCGGCGGGCGGCCAATCAGCGGGCGCGGGCCCGGCACGTTGTGCCAGCGGCGGGCGTGCTTCGCGGGGCGCGGGGAGCGAACGCGGACAGGGCGTGGGGCCGCAGCCTGAGGCATGCCGGAACTATTGAGCGGCCTCTGCCTCCAGCGACGGCTGCTTGCGACCGAGGCATGGCCCATTGCCCCTTTGGCGACCGAAGGCTGTTCTGTTGCCGAGCGCCCGTCTTGGCCTGCCGCTGGGGGGAGCGTTCCCGATCGTTGGGCGAGCTGCTTCCAGGGACCACCGCCCATCGAATGTTCGCCTCGCCTGCACATCCATCGCCCAGACCAGCCCAAGACATCCATTGACAGCGTCGCCTGCCCGCAACACGGATCGAGAGGCCCGCCGGCCGTTGGACGCTGCGGACGTCGAGGCTGGCCCATATCGGAGCTGATCCATAATATCGGAGCAGGCTGGGCGCATGCAGCACATGTGTGGAGGCGACGCGGCCCACTGGCAAGCTGGAGGCGTCGCCCAAGTGGCCCGCGTCCAGCCGTTAAGCATACCCACTTACTCTATCCATCTGCCCACGTGCCTCAATCCAAGGGTTCAGCGCTCGCAACGGCAACATCGCACGCGATAGCCATTGTCCTCGCCCGGCGCGCCGACTCATCCGGCATCAAAAGGCACGCGCCATCTGCCCACGCGCCCGTACGGGGGCCCTCCTGCGCGTCGGCCATGTCGTCCTCCTCGTCCGGCCCTCCACCTCGCTCCAACTCGCCAACTCCGCGGCCCAGCATGTCGTCCACGTCCACATCCACGGTCACGGCCACGACGGCCGCCATGTCGTCGCCCAGCAGCGATGTCAAGCGCGCCGCCTCCGACGACGAGCTGCCGCCGCTGTCCTTCAACGTCGCCAGCTCCGACGACGATAAGCGCGATGCCCTGTGCCTCGTCACCGACAGCATCGCCCAGCAGCGCCAGACGGCCTCGCTGGCCGTCATATTCCACCCCGTCTGCTTCGTCGCCCTTATCATCGGCTGCACCTGGACCTGGCGACGCAACTCGGGTGACTACGGCACCGCCCTGACAGCCGTCTCGGGCCTCGCCATCGCCTACCTGGCCGCCGTGCGCCTCTTCACCTCGCGCTACATCACCCTCGCCGAGGAGTTCAAGTGGAAAAACTTCATCTCTGGGCCCGACGGCCGCGAGGACCTCGTCATCACCGCGCGCTTCGGACAGGAGCTCATCGGCACGCTCGTCCTGCGCCTCCAGGCCGCCGAGGGCGAACGGGAGCAGCAACAACAGCAGCAATCCAAGAAGAAGGCCACGAAGCGGCAGCAGGGCCAGCAGCAGCAGCTCCTCCCCGGCGGTCGCGGCATCATCCGCGCGTGGACGACCAAGCTCCGCTATCGCAACAAGGGCGTCGGCGCGGACCTGCTGCGCTACGCCGTGGCCACCACCCAGAGCGCGTGCGGCGACGACGCCGAGGTCGTCTTCGACCCGGACCACGCCAACAGCGCGCTGCCGCTCAACCACATGTTCAACCGGCCGTTCCGGAGCCGCGACGAGAAGGCGGTCAAGGCCTTGGTGCACGCGCTGCGGGATTGCGAGGGTGGAAAGGGCAGCTTCCAGTGACGGTCTAATGACGGCAAAAGTTTGTATGAATAATAATTGATATATGGATGGCATTGGATAATGCTACATGCAATGTACATGGAAACAAGAAAGAGCGCCGTGCTCGTCTGATGAAATCGTCATATAGCAGTGCCCTTGGCCCTCTCACGTGAGAACCCAACCGTTCCCAGCACCGCCAGTTCTACAGCTCCGTCTTGGCCTTCTCCTCGCCATTCCTCGCCGTCAGAGCAAACAGCTCCCGCGGCCGCCCTTGCGCGTCGCAGCTCGCGAACCGCCACCACCCGCCGTGCACCGCGCCCGCCAGGTTCACCATGCCCCAGCGGATGGGCGAGGGCATCGGCGGCCAGGCCTTCCACAGGCCCCCCTCGGCCGTGCGGTCCACGTTGAGCAGGAAGAAGGGCACCACGTCCCACATGCCGGCCTTGGTCACCGTTTCCTTGCCCCAGGCCTTGAGTCTCTCGGCCGCCAGGGCACCTTCAAACGAGTGCCGCGCAGGCACCTTGGGGTGCGTCGCCAGGGCCGCCATCTCCGAGACCTCGTGGTGCAGGTGGAACTCGAGCGGCTCGCGGATCGAGTCCAGCAACTTGACGAGCGTGTCAGGCGCCAGGGTGGAGGCGTTGGAGAGGGAGTCGAGGTAGGTGTCCAGCTCCTTCAGGCCGCCGATAAAGGATTCTGAGGATCGTGTGAGCCGTGCTTGTCTGGATCACAATGCTATTGGGATGTCTGACCGTGCTCCTTGTACGCATCCTCCAGCAATTCCTTGTCTCTGAGCTGGCCGCGCAGCTCCGGGAACAGGAACTCCTCCTCGTCATCGTGGTGGCTCTTGATGAACCGCACCCACGTCTTGGAGTACTCGACGAAGTCCGCCCTGTCCACGGGCTGCACGTGCGGCGCCTGGAGGACGATGGAGTTGTACCCCCGGATGAGCGAGTTGTGCAGCAGCGCCATGTGCGTCGCCGCCGTGGTCAGCAGGTCATCCTATGGAGCCACCGTCAGCGCGCCGGTGTCTCGGTGATCGAATTGGGGCGTTTGCGCGCATGCGCCGCCCGCCCGCGCCTTCAGCTCACCGTGTTTGTCTGAGGCGGTGTCGGGACCAGCCTGATGGGTTGATCAGCCCACTGCGTAGTGGGCGCCGTCGTCTCGTAGGAGAATGGCGACCTGATCCGAATGGCGTTGCCCCAAAACGCCACCGAGGAGAGGAGGACGGAGAGCCATATCCCCGACATGTTGGCTGACGATGGGGAGGATCAGCCTCCGCAATAGTGAGAATCCGTGAGGTGAGTGAATGAGGTGGTGAGTGAGAGATTCAATCCTTGCAAGCGGCCGACGAATGAAGAAACACCTGTCAACTGCCCAGGTCAGTCCACGAGCTTCCAATTCCGTCCTAAGGTCGGAGTACAAGTCCCCGCTCGGTAATGACCACACCGTGATTGGCGCTAGACAACGGGCGGCATTGGTGGAACCCCCTGGGGAACCCGCCGGGGCAAGCCGAGACATGTCGGTTACAAGCACGATATGATGTGATGATATGTGACGATAGTACGGACTATTGGATAACGAGGACGATTTCACGCGGAGCGCTCGAAACGGCCACCGAGAAATTTAATACAAGACCGCTAGCTCTATGACCTTGACCGCATGACCATCCAGTCCCCAAGCAACGCCAAATGCTTCTGATACTGACCAGCTGATGCCCTCGAGAATGGCAGCTTCCTACGTGGTTTGTCTGCTGCCTTTTTTTTCTTCAACTCGCCTCACAGTCCATGATATATCCACCTCAAGACGCAGATACTAGTACAAGCAATTCAAGCAAAGGCCCCGACAAGAGCCATGAGCACCGCGCCGCCGACCACGGCCAGGTACGCGTGCAGACGCTTCTTGCCCTTGAGGATCTTGTAGCTCTTCTCGGTGAGGAAGTCCTCGGCCAGCAGCTGCACCAGGCCCGCGTACAGCAGCAGGCCCGCCGACACGGCGTTCATGAAGCCCACGACCAGCAGGCCGCCCATCGAGGCCGGGTCGTACATCTTGTGCACGATCAGGCCGATGGCCTGGCCGAGAGGCGTCGTGAGCCCGTACGCGAGCACCATCAGCCACGGCCGGATCGAGTTCTTGGGGAACTGGACGGCGCCGATGCGGCTCCCCAGCGCCAGGCCCTCGAAGAACTGGTGGAAGCTGATGGCCACCAGGAACACCACAAACGCCGGCCCGGTGGCGACCGAGATGGCCATGCCGATGAAGACGCTGTGGAACAAGATGCCCGCCTCGAGGAGAAGGCACTGCAGCAGCTTCCGCTTGTGCTCCTCGGGTGTGAGCGGAGGTACGCCAGCATCTGACACGCCGCGGCCGCGGCCGGGCTTCAACGGCGCATACGGGCCGCTGTGGTTGCCGTTTTCGGGGATGGGGTCCAGCTCGTCCATGTCCAAGTCCAGGTCCGAGTCCTCATCGTTGAACGCGTGGTCGGCGGACTTGCGCTTCCTCTGCGCCGTGACGGGCGTCGACTCGGGCAAGGGCGAGACCCCAGCGACAAGACCTTGCGTCTCCATGTCCTGCAGCGAGATTTCCTCGGGCCTGTGGCTGCCGGTCCTCCTCGCCGCGAGTCCGCCCGCGTCGTCGTTGAGGTCCACGTCGTGAAAGTGTCCGTCGGCGGCGCTGGCCTCGTCGCCTTCGTCAAAGAAATCGTGCGCGTGCGAGTGCGAGTGTCCCGCGCCTCGTGCCGTCAAGTAGGATTCGACGCCGACGACGATGATGGCCGAGATGAGGGCCACCAGCCCGGGCAGCGGCGTGTATCCCTTGCTGAAGAAGTACGGCAGGCATGGGTCGGTCAGGGACTGAAAGGCCGTCGGCAGCAGGTGGACAAAGGCCGTCGCCAGCAGAACACCGGTGCCAACATGTTGACAGTAGAATATTATCGTTTTTTGTCGCGTCCCGGTCGTCGTCCGTCTCGATATCAAAGGCAGTCCGCACGCTGTAGCGCTAGGTTAGCTTCCCCGGACGCCCGCGGCACCAGCGCATCAGCGACATACCGAGCGTGCTCAGCACCAGGATCAGGAGCAGCGCGAAAACATGGGCCACGGTATCATACCATCCCACGTTCCTCGATCCGCATTGTGGCCTCTCGCCGTCGCCCGCCCGTCGGCGCAGCTCCTGCAGCAGCAGGTTCGTGGGGATCGACGACCACGTTGCCTCTACCGGGTCTGGTTAGTCGTCGCGCAGGGACACGCCACGGCGCTGCGATCCTTACCTGTCATCGCCTCGTCGAGGGCACTCATCCTGAAACGTCGTCGACAAAGGGAGCAGATCACCGTTGCCGACACCCGACGGTTCAAGAGTGATACGGGCCGTTGGTCCGCTTGTCGGGAGGTCGCGTCACGGTTGGAGGTGGACGCCTAATCTTCGGGCGGTGCTGCAGCGGCCAAGTACGAAGTACGCGTCCCTGGTCCGCTTCGCCTCTCGTCCCGGCAAGGGTCTCGCAGGATGCGCAGCGTGGAGACCCTTGGCACAGAATTCGACATGTGCATTGATCCGAGGACAGCAAAAGTATTTGTGCATCTCAAATAAACAAACTACGGAGTGCCTACTTCGCATTGGGACCCTGTCATCTGGCCCCTCGGGACACCAGCACATCCATCATCAACCGCCCGTCTCGTTTCGAGGATCCAACCCAACGTAATGTCCGTGAGCTGGACAACGGCTTCATTATATCATTAATCCACACAGCTGCTACATGTACAAGCCCGCTACCGATCCCGCCCTGTCCGCTCATCGACCAACGCGAATGACACCAGCCGCCATCAACTTCTGAATCTTGGTTCTCACGCCGGGGTTTCGCATGTGCTCTTGCAGAGCCTTCGGGTCAGACTGGGCCTGTTGGAGAATCGACTGCATGACGGGGTCCTGCATGATGCCCATGATCTACGTAACATTGTCAGCCACGCACATATTCGCGGTTCGAGGGTTGGGCTAAACTCACCTCCGGGTCCTTTGACAGACGCTCTCGCGTCTGCTCCTCCGTCTCGTTGTCGCGGGCAGAGTACATAGCGGCAAACGCCTTCTGCTGCTGCTGATCAATCTCGCGCGCGTTGGCACCTTGGTGGTGCTCCATGTCAACCTGCTGCGCTTCGGTGCAGGCATCGACGCATTCCGAATACTTGCGCATGCCGAAGTAAGCCTGTGCCTTGCGGATGTACGCCCGGATGAAGGTGGGATCCTTCTTGATGGCATTGTTGCAATCCTCCACTGCGCTGGGGAACTCGAACAGCTTGACAAAGGCTGCCGCCCGGTTGCTGTAGCCACGAGGATCCTGGGGAGCGCGCTTGATCATCTCCGAGTAGGCCGCCACGGCTCCAGGGAAGTCCATCTCCTTGAACTTCTTGTTGCCCTCCTCACGGGCCTCCTCAGCCTTTGCCGGATCGACGTACGCCGTCTTGGCAGCCTCAACCTTGGCGCGCTCAGCAGCTCGGAGCTTGTTCAGGACGTCAGGAGTTCGGTGTTCCGTCAGAGATCGGTTGAAGTTCTCGACGGCCAGAGCAAGGTCGCCCTTCTTCTCATAGGCGCTGCCAATACGCGCGTAGCTCTTGGCGATCAGCTTGAAGTCGGCGTAGATCTCGCGACCCTCTTCCACGGCCTTGGTGCAAGCCTCAATGCACTTATCGTAGTCTCCTTTCTCAAAGTAGGCCGCGCCGAGGTTGTTGAGGTAGGTGATGTCCTTAAAGAGGTCCCAAGCATTGCTGTAGTGCTGAATAGCCTCGTCAAAGTTGCGCTTCTTGTAGTTCTCGGTGCCCAGCGCCTTTTCCTTGTCAGCCTCCTCCTTCTTCTTCTTCTTCTCGAGGGCCTCTTCGTCGAGCTCCTCGGGCTCCGGCTGCGGCTCCGGGGCCTTCTTGGCCTCGGGCTTCTTGGGCTCGGGAGGAGCATCGGGCATGCTCGTGTCCTGGGCAGCGGAGGGATCGCTGTCCCGCATCTCCATGTCCACGCCCATCATCACACCGAGAACCTGGATCATTCTCGGGTCGGAAAAGAGGTCCTGAGCATTCTGGGGGTTCTTCTGGATCTGTTGCAGCTTGGCCATGAAGGTGGGGTCAGCCAGGTAGCCGCTCGTCTTGGGGTTCGAGGCGAGTTTCTGGATGAGGTTGGGATCGTTGAACATCTGGCCCAGGCCGCCCATGGGGTCGCCACCCATGCCTCCTGCGAACAAATGGTCAGCATAAAACTCACTTGCCCGGAATTCTCCCTCCCTTTCCACCAACGTACCTGCTTCTTGCTGCATGGCCTTCTCCACGGAAGCCAGGCCGCTCTTCAGCTGCGCGTTGTTGGCGTCGTGCTTCAAACCCTCCTCGTATGCATCGTTGGCGCCCAGCAGGTCGCCCTTGCCGTGCAGCGCAGCACCCTTGCGGCCCCAGCCCTTGGCCCAGTCGGGCTTGATCTCGGTCGTCTTGACAGCGTCGGCCAGGGCGCTGTCCCACTCCTTCTTGGAGGCATATGCGGCGGATCGGTTGCTGTAGAGGATGTGGTTCTCGGGCTGGATGGCGATAGCCTGGGTGAACTTGTCGCTGCAGAAGAGAGTTAGCCCAGCGCAACGACGAAACTCTTTTGGCACGGCGCGGAAGTTGAGCGCGCAGAAAGACGTACATGGCATCGTCAAAGTTCTTGTCGGCAATGGCCTTGTTGCCAAGAGCTTTGAGCTCATCTGCGGAAGCCATCTCGTGGTGCCTGTGAAGAAATAATGCAAGATTCGATCAGGTATGGAAATATCTCGTCGCTTTGCGAATATTGTGCCGTATGGTTTTGCTGTCGAAAGGGCAATGGTATAAGATGGGCAGAAGTCAATGTCTCCCGCAGTCAGGTTCGTTGGTGGGGAAGAAAAGGACGAAGAGCTGCCTTCTAGCTCATTCGATGGCGCCCGAGCACACTATTGGCCACAGCTGGTGTGGGGCTGCGCCGATGTGGTCCACGCTCTCAGTTGACACAGCAGCGGTTGCTTCCCGGACGGCTTACGACCTGGAACATTGTCGCTTCGAGGCGATTAGTTATGTCTCAAATTTGTTGCATGTTTGCCTTGCAAAGGCAAATGCTTGTTGGGGCTGAGTTGTGAGAGAGACGGGAGCGCCGTTGTTGCATGTGCTCCGCACGTTCAGTGCAGGTCTGGTGTAATAGATAATTTTCAAGGCTGCCCAGTGACACCCCAGCAGTGAGTTTCTAGACGAACAAGCTTGCCAAGTTGCGCCTTCACACGATTGATTATTCGTGGCAAAGTGTCTCTCCGAAATAGATTACCTGATCCTTCGAGATTCTCAACCATCCAATGTCTTCTGCCTGGTTCGGGAGGTCAGCTCCCGGGTAGTCTGCAACTGGCCGGTAAGGTATTGACTGATAGCAGATAGAAACAGCTTGTCCTCTGAGCCAGGGAACTTGAATTTGGACCATTTTGGATATTGATGACCTCTTTGAAATTCAATGCACTGGAACTGGTAAAGAAGTGTCCAAGGAAGAGACTTATATTAGGTGTAAGGTCCCTTCAGGCGCCCAGCCCGTCTGTTATTCATCGTAAACCTAAGTGGCAGTACAAATACGGGTACTGCAAGGCTAGACGCTACGTCCGTCGACTCAAGAAGCGCCATGTGATTTGTTATAAGAAGCATTGCAATGGAGAAAGAAGCAGAGGTCAACGCCCTTGGAAAGATGGCCATCTATTGCCCGTGACTTCAGGCAACATAGATGCACATGTTCCATGGTAGCATCAATCGATGTCAAACTGCTTCGCGTCGAGAAAGTTTGAGTGAATTCATACGAAATAGGCAAGCTGCAGATTGTTGGCGTGTCGCACTGCTTCAATCCGTTACTGGCTCGCAGACCCCAACGCGCATAATCTCGCGCTGCGTCCTGCAGATCTTGGGGAGGCATGCCTAATTGACCCAACCTAGTTTCCCCCATTTGATGAACGCAGCAACGCAGCCTGTGAGTGATGGTAGTCCGGGGAGACCAATCGGGGGCCGATGCGTATTCAGGGTCCAAAGCCTCGGATCGTGGGGCGGGCTGAGGGTCTGACAGGGCCGGGGTTGACTAGTTTCGATTTTATCGCTGGCTCGATGCGCCATTAACAGTGGGGAGGCGGGAAAGGCATTGATTTCACGATTGTTGAGCTTGCGCTTCCCGTGTTATTTCGCGTCGTCTTTCTCCTCGGGGCATGCCCATCGGCCCTGCCTCTCCCGTTCTCGGAGTCGGGAGTTCCTCTCTCGGGTGTCGGAGCGCCTAAACGCCACAATTGACGTCGCAATCAATGGACGACATCGCCGAGCACCACGACCTGGTCGTCCTGGGCGCCGGCCTCTCGGGCATCAACGCGGCCCATGTCCTACGCGAGCAGCTGCCGCACCGCAAGGTGACCATTCTCGAGGCCCGCTCCGTCATTGGCGGTACGTGGAGCTTCTTCAAGTACCCCGGCTTCCGCTCCGACTCGGCCATGACCACCTTCGGCCTCAAGTGGCACCCCTGGCCCCATCAGCACCTCATGGCCTCCGGGCCCGAGATCGTCTCGTACCTGGAGGACGCGGCCCGCAAGGACGGCCTCATGGACAAGATCCGCTTCCGCCACCGCGCCACGCACTTCGAGTGGCGCGATGAGGACCACTTCTGGCGCATCAGCGTTGACGCAGACGGCACCGAAAAGGTCTTCGCCGCCAACTTTGTCTTCATGTGCACCGGCTACTATTCGTACGACAGGGCACAGGAAGCCGTCATCCCGGGCATTGACTCCTTCGCCGGCACCGTCGCCCACCCGCAGTTTTGGCCCCAGGATCTCGACTACAAGGACAAGAGGGTCGTCATCGTCGGGTCCGGAGCCACGGCTATCACCATGCTCCCCGCCCTGGCCAAGGAAGCGGCCAAAGTCACCATGCTGCAACGCAGCCCTTCGTATGTCACGTCCCTATCCAACGAGCCCTCCGCGCTCGACGGGCTGCTGCGGGCCTTACTCCCCAGGAGCTTGTCCTCCTGCCTCCGCTGGTGGAAGGACCTGGGCTACGAGATCGTCACGACCCAGTTCATGTTGAACTTCCCCAAAGTAAGCAGATGGGTCCTCACCCAGATGGCCAGGAAGCAGTTGCCTGCCGACGTCGATGTCGACATCCACTTCAACCCGCGGTACAACCCCTTCGAGCAGCGGCTCTGCCTGTGCCCTGATGGCGACTTCTTCCGGGCGCTGCACCAGGACAACTGCGACGTCGTCACGGGCATCATCGAGACGGTCACGCCTGACGGCGTTCTGCTCAAGTCGGGCGACAAGCTCGAAGCAGACATCATCGTCACGGCGACGGGCCTGTACTTTGAAATCATGGACGGCAAGCGGCCTGTCGTCAATGGGAAGCCAATCGACGGCGGCGAGCATTATACCTGGCGGGGCGGCATGCTCGAGGCTCTACCCAACGTAGGCTATATTCTCGGCTATGTGGTACAGTCTTGGACGCCCGGCGCCGATGTCATGACCCAAACGCTCGCCAAGGTCATCAAGCGCATGGAGGAGAAGGGAGCGACGAAAGTTGTGCCCACTCTGGTGCGTTACAAGGGCATGCCGCGCAAACTTGCCGTCAACACCAACAGCAATTACTTTCTCAGTGCTGCCGACAGGATGCCCAAGGTCACGGGCGACGATCCGTGGTACGGCCGCACGCACTGGCTGCGCGACATCTGGAACCTATGGTTTGGGAGCGTGGACGACGGTCTGGTGTATAGCGCCGCAGAGGGGAAGAAGCATGCTTGAGTTTGAATTTTATGGTCTCCAGCCATGAGGTCGCCTCATGATTCACGACGACCTCAGTTTGCTGGCCTACATTGCAAGTCATGGGAGCAGAGAAACACAGAATCGACAAAGCTGTTGGTTACGATTCCCATAGAAATAGAGCGTGCCCTTATGCACGCAAACAACGAGCCGCATAATGCATTTGCCATCAATACTGCAATACAGAACGTCATAAATACATCCGTGTTGGGAATGGTTGTTACTATAGCAAACGAAGAGAAGACAGAAAAGATGTCGCCGTGCTAAAGGCTATTGACAACATGGCCATAGTACCTGTACAGGCGCACACCTGTACTCGGACCATCTGTCCGTCTCAAGAGCACTTACAAGAAACCCGGCAGATGCGTCGTTGGCCAGGCGTTTGCAGGAGATGGCTGGAACGTTATCGTTCGAAAGAATAGCTGCTAGACATTGAAATTTGGGCTTCCCCATACTATGGTGGCTATTTTCCGAAAATAACGTTACTTACCATGGAAATGGCAAGCATCTTTGCAACACCTTCCTCTTAATTATGTAGACAAAATCGCTTTGGGAATAAGTAGTTGATGCCAAGACTATCGCCAATCTGTTTTATTTCGGTTGCAGTGACAGGGTGGGCAGAGCGCGACATCAACTACCTTATTTGCAAGTCAGTGCTGGGCATTGCTCAAGTAACATGTGGCTGACCGACTCCGTTACTCCGTGGTACATGTATACATGATATCATGCAAGCCGACATGGAAGTCTCGAGTTCCATGCACTACCTACATATGGGATTCTGGGGGAAGCCCAAAATTTCGTTGCTGGCTGCATTGAGATAACCGCCGTCTATTAGCCGCCTGCTCTTTTCTGTTTATAAGAATTGCCATTTCACTGAATCTGGGATTCTTCGATGACGATTTTCTCATCGTTTTGTGTCAGTGGAAGTGGTGCCCTGCCGTGAACAGCTGGTTCTCGGAGACTTGAGCCTCCCCTGCCTTCGCTTGGTTCTAGCTGGGGCAGCCTTTAGGTATATAGCCAGTGTCTTATCAATTGAAATCAGACAAAGAATTTGCTGGCAAAGCTTACCACAGCACGTGCGTATGCGACAATCAACTAACCATGCGCTCGTGCCAGGCGGGGACGGGATTATGGTCAATTGGTGGGTTGCAGAATTGCCGCTTACGGTACCTGCAGTACGAGCATATAAACCCCGGCACGTCCCCCTAACAGAGCTCCGTGCAGCCGGCTAACCAACACACTTGAAGTCAAAAAGCCTCTGTCATTATCTTCAGTTAACATCTGCGTTTCCCTCAATGGTGTCGTAAGCACCAGTAGACTTAATTCCCGGTGCATATTAGCCTTTTCGCATCTTTGCCTCGGCAATTTTCAACTGAATAACCTTAGCTCAAATGGAGACCAGGGAGAAGCTGCACGATGGCCACGAGTCGAAGCCGCTCGTCGGACCATCGAAGTCAGCGGAGGGAGACCTCGCTTACAGGGAACGCACACGGGCCGCCGGGGCAGCCCCAGATCCATCCCGACAAGGAAGCAGGGTTCTCAGAGCCTTTGTCCGGAGCCCCTACAGGTCTGAAGAACCCGATATCCCCTTGGCTTGAAGTCCATGCTACGTCTTCGGCAAGCTCACTTCATTACTCTAAACCATAGCTAATGCCTGTGAGCTACTAGTTATCTCTACATTACTATTGCCTGCCTCTCTGCTTTCTATCTTTGTAAAAAGTTCAGCTGTTCAAACTGCGATGGTGTGCACTCTGCACTATTGATTGCCATGACGTTGATGTACATGGGGGCACGGCAGTACCTTGAGGAGGCTTGAAAGCATCGGTGCTTCAGAGGCCTGGTTGGAGTTCTTGCAAACAAGATGGGCAAGGCGCCTTGACTGTGGCAGAGATAAATGTAACATACATTACGAGAAGGGCGCACGGGACCAATCCTGAAGCGCCCACGACAGGTCCTGTTTTGTGGTTCTTGGAACTTTCAAATTATTCCTAGAGAGATGGGTTCGTGTCGTGCGTGCATGTTGCTTGTGGCGCAAGGGCCGCTATGACATCTCCGTATCCTCTGGATCCAATCGCCTAGGCGTCGTTCCCAAGCTATCCAATCCCCTCTCACGAGCCAGCTCGGCAGCAGGACCTGGGGCATCAATCGCCGAGCCTTCAGCCTTGCCCTGGCCCATCGCTTCCTGGTATTTTCGCCCCGTCTCATCCAGCAGCGCCTGCAGTTCACCTTCTCTCTTGTCAATCTCCTCCTTCTCCCTCATCAGCTGCTCGACCTTTGCTTGCTTCGACTTGATGTCGTCCTCCATGCTCTGGAGAGTTGCTTGCAGCCGAGCCATACATTCCGTCAGGTTCGGAAGGGGAGTTATCTTGGGAGGAACCTGCAAATGTTCATCCGCTGTGCTTTTCTTGGACTTCTTCAGGCCATCCATGCCGGCCCTCGTTTGTGCTGCTTCGTAGGCGATCCGTCGCTCTGCGTCACTGTCGGCAGAGGAATCCGACGTGTGCCCTTCAGCTGCGGTGATGAGTTCGGCCATCTGTTGTCGCTCTCGCTTCCGCCTCTCCTTTGCGGCGCGCTTTCCAAGCGACAGGCCACCATCTTCGACGTACTCATCAAAACCCTCTCCAAGATCCTCATCCTCGCGAAGCAACCGGGTATCATCTTTTTTGCGCCCCAAACTGTCCTCCTCATCTTCGTCCTCAACGGAAAGGAAGCCCTGTTCCTGAGCTAGCCTCGCCCGCCGCTCCTTTCTCTCGCGTATCTCGGGCTCTGAGAGAATCCTAGTGGTGGAAGTCCGAGACGGCACAGCGGGACTGTCGACCACCAACGCTCCCTCGAGCTCCGAAGCATCCAGTTCCATCTCATCGCCATCATCGATGTGCAAGGTCGAGAGGTCGCGTGGCGTATTTGGTGTTGATGACTGCAGTTCGCTCAAGTACTCTTTGCTGTACTTGGGCTTGTCGTCATCGTCGTCTAACGATCGGGTGGGAAGACCTCTGATTGCCATTCCATGTTTCGCTGCTCTGTTCTCGGCCGCTCTTTGCCCCAGAGGTGTCCTTTTCGGCGTGATGGGGTGGTCGGCTTCGCCATCTTCAGGATCATCCGCGGCGCCTCCGAAGGAGAGCCTTGACTTTGGAGGTTTCTTCCTTTGTTTCAAGGAACTTGACCGACTGATGTTGGGTCGGACAACCGCCGGGCTGTTGTCTGAGTCGTCATCACCTTTGGCTGTGTTGTTTCCTTCGCCAAGAACATCCTCGTCCGCGGGATTAAAGCTCTTTCTCAAGCCCGACTGACGAAACGTTTTCCGTCCCGATTTCGATCCAAAAAGCGTCTTCGAAGGCTCTGTCCGCATACCAGTCAGCCTTGGGTCGATCAGCAGAGGTCGCAGGAACCGATGTGAGAACTTACCCTCTTTAGCGCCACCACCTTCTGTCATTTCAGACAGTTCTCCCGCAGCTCCGTCCTCATCGGCAACCTTAATGACGCGCGCTCGGCGCTTGGCTGCAAACGAGCTCATTGTCAAAAAGTATACTCGACAGTTGCAGAAAGCTGAGATGGTTGAATGGCATCGCTATCATGACGCGCTGCTCGATATCTTATCTCCACGTGACCCATTTTTTCGGATCCGCCCTTGCAGCCTTGCATCTCTCGGTCGCGCGACACGGCATGCGAATCCCAAGCTCACTCCTCACCTTCTACAGATCAACTGCTCAAGATGGCGCCCCCGCAGCCCGAGCTCAAGAAAGTATGAACCTCCCCGATTAGCGAAGGATGCTTTCAGCACCTCCCTTGCAGAGTTGGCGAGCTCCCTCGTGTGCACTGTAGCAGTTGCTAACTGCGACTAGTACCTCGACAAGAGACTCCATGTTCAGCTGAACGGCAGCCGCCACGTCGAGGGCACTCTGCGCGGATACGATGTATGTGATGCGCCATGATTGCATGCTGCAAATCAGTGGACTGACAGGCATAGGTCTTCTTGAACATCGTGCTGGACGACGCTGTCGAGACAAAGGACGGGGGCTCCCGAATCCCGATCGGGATGGTGGTGCGTACTCAATCGTTTTCAAACGGTTCTCTGCCCTGGATTCTTTGGGGCTAATATTGAGCACAGGTTATTCGAGGCAACTCCGTCGTGATGCTGGAGGCCATGGACAGGATCGGCGGAGGCGGAGGCGGCGACGACCGGCAACACCACCGATGAGCCGATTCACGACTTGACGGGGGGACGAGAGGGTTGAAATGCTTGTTTGGCGTTCGGTTTAAAGGTGCACGAAGCCTCGTGTATATACAAAGATCTGTCTTGCTAGGCTTCGCGGAGAGAAACAATTCCACAGGGTCACTTCCAGCCAACGAGACGTTCCGCCTACGACTTGTTGTCGTCAACCCAGAATTTCGCATCATAACAGTCCATCATCCTGCCGCCGTATGCTTTTTGCCAGCCTTTGACCCCGCCTTTCAGGATCGCGGCAGTCATGGTCGCCTCGCCCACTTCGTCGAGGTAGTCCTGCATCCATCCCGCACACCTCGGGCCCCGACCACTCGAGCTTCCTGAGGCGGGTTAGCAACACGGTTCAGTCTATTTCGGCGCGCGCGGCTACGTGGCCCAGCTCTTACCGCAGTAGAAGATGATGGTTTTGATCCCCGCCTGCTTACAGAGCTGGTATATGACGGGCCGCGTCTGGTAGAGCGTGTGCGCAGGCAGGTTGATGGAGGTGGCCACGGTGCCGCCGCCCCAGTCCGTCCTGCGCACGTCGACGAGCAAGAAATTTCTATCGCTGTTTCGTCCGAGTGACGCGTGGCTCTCGAGGAGCTGCATCACATCGGCTGCTTCGAGGCGATGACACGAGGCCTTGGGCTCCGGGAACGACGCCCACCACGGCGGGGCGTTGTCTGTGTCATTGTTTGCCGTGGACATGTTGGTTTAGTAAGATAGCCTGCGTTTCGTCGCGAGGATGGAATTTGACTGATGCCGCCTAACAGCTGCGTGCCCTCACAAGCCGGCGAGCGAAAGGAGAGGGCTTCGTCGCATTGCCTTTTATGGCCGCACTGAGACCCAGGCTCATTCGGATCCAGTCTGCTGGTAGCGGCCCCGCCGCCACCGCAGCCCAAAAGCAATTCATCTCTACCGGTTGCCCCCAACCGCTGATCACGGTTGTCTGTCTCGGCAACCGCATGGTCCGTACATGGAGCTTTCGCCGTCTTCCGCGAGCAAACAACTGTGGCTGCGCCAATCTGCCTGGATTAAACAACACAAGAAGTGTAAAGCGGGGTATTCCAACTCCCAACGCGGGCCTGTCTAAGCAAAATTATGTCTATCCGTAGTTCCCTGGCCGTATCCTGCCGTTGCATATCCTTGTTCCCGAACGCCACAACGTACCGATGCCGTGCCGCCCTGCTCTAGCCCGTCTCATTGCTCAACCGTGCCCATAGAATTCATGATGACGGCACCCCAGTCGAGGTAGCCATCAAACCACACCGTCGGGTCGATGCCGTCCAGTAGGTCGCTCGTCCACGGCGTGCTCCCCAGGAAGTTTTGTATTTGCGTCTGATCCTGCGCGAGGCTGCCAAACTGCACCTCTCCCGTGTTGTCCATCCCGGTGTTCGCGTTCTGCTGCGGGTACGAGCCCTTCCACTGAGCGGTAGGCACCGGGTTATTTACCCTGTTCTCTCGATTGGACGCCTCTGCTCCCGCTGAGACAAGCTCCGCCCATCGCTCCAGCTTCACGCGGGTGATGCGGACCTTGAGAGCACTGAAGCTCCAAACGTTCTGATCCATCCTGCCGTTCTCGGTGGACGCCATCTGGAACGTCGAGCTCACCTGCTCGAAGCGGCTGCACATGGCTGACAGTATCTCCGGGATGTTGACCGTGAGACCAGGCTGAGTCTGCAGCTGTCTTTGCAAAGCGCCGACGGCGGCGGGCAGCCCCGGCTCCGTCTCGCGGGCGCACTGGCCCCTGCCCTCGCAACGGTGCTGCACGGGCGGTGTCCCGATACCCGAGTCACGGTTTGGAGGCAGCTGGGGATCTGCGTTGTAAACGGCGAGGCTCGTGTTTCCCGCGCTCGAACAGCGCGGCATCGGCGTTCCACCCTCGTACATGGTCCTGGGAGTAGCCAGTTTCGCCCAGCGTCCAAGCATGGTAAGCGCGTACACCAGCTGCGCGGCGATGGCAGCCGGCTGGCGATAGTACGTCGAGACCGGAACGGAGAGCCAGTTTTGGAACCACGTCTTCAGCGCCGAGCTTGCCTGGTATATCTTGTCCAGCGGGGTGCCAGCTCCAACCGTGCCCACAGTTAGGGACTCTGAGAGCTGTCTGATAAGAGCCATGTCGGCCAGAGGTGGTTCATAGAGTCGAAGTAAAGCAGTGTTGAGGTACACCTGTATCGTACCTGCTTCATGTCAGAAAGTACACCGATATAATTGCTCGCAATAACCTACAATCCATCCTCAATCTCTGAGGCAGACTACTGCGAATGCGGTCCAACTCATTCTGGAATGCGTAGATGTATGCCGACGTGGGAGCGGTGGGGATACCGGGAACTTCCTCAGCAGCTTTGTCCCTTGCATTGAGATCAAAGATTCGTTCTGTGAGGTGTTGTATCCGCACGAGAAATACAAGCGTCGTATCGGTCTCATACTCTCTGCTCGCCTCCAGGTCGTTGACGCATTCCTGAAGGTACGGGGTATAACGCATGGACTCTAGCCTTCCAAATGTTGTGGCCATACTGGGAAACGTCAGCAAAAGCATTTCTGGAGGCGACCAAGGGTTCTTACGCAGAGGTCAGGAACCATGCCCCAGCCAAAACCCTTCGTTCTTCATTCGTACGTCCCGGGGGCTCAACTGGCCTGGCGATCATGAGGCTTGCCTGCTCCCGGAGACCCGGCGGCTTGTTGAGACCCAGCTCCGCGATCAGACCGACCGCCAGGGACAGCAGATTGCTCATCTGGGCGTGCATGAAACAGTGGTACTGGTACCAGCCCAGCATCACAATGATTCCTTGCAACAAGTCCAACGAGCGCTCGGATCGAATGAGCATGTAATCTGCGATGTGTGCCATCAACCGAGCCATCTGCGCCCTCATGGACCTGAGGCTCCGGAACGAGGCTACCATCCTGATGGCAGACATGACGAACGGCCGACTGGCCTGCAGGGTCGCGGCGCTGCAATTAGGCGGGATTATTACGAAGGGATAGACAGGCTGCATCTCGTTCCGGTACAGCTCGAGGAGGACGTCGTCAGAGTCTGGTGGCGGAGGCGCATCGCCGCTCTCCGGGCGGCAGATGCACGCCGAAACCGCATGGGAGTTATATGTATCAGGAATCGCCCAAGAATGAAAGTCAGGGTGAGGCGACACAGTCGAGCTGGCTAATGGAGTCTCGTGATTTGAGGCAGGCGGCTCAAACTTTGGACCTTCGTGAGAAGGGGACTCAGTTTGGCGACCGCCGTTCAGCTCGCCCGTTGCTTGCAAGAGATTGACCAGGCCATTGAGCCTTTCTTCAATTTGAGCCGTTCGACTACGCAATGTCAGTCTAGATGATCCTCGACCATATCCCACATGGTGGTGCATATGCATCGCTCAAATCCGAGACGCCAGACAATCGCTCTTCCATGGAGCGATCGCCAACATCTCTGGAGCGGCATTCAAGAGCGCGTAAACTTACGATGGCTTTGATTGTCTCTTTTTCCTAGGCCGGTGTACCTGGCCCGTGCAGTCCTTCAATAGTCGTAGGCATCTGCATGGAACTATTAGCCCGCGTGTCACGAACCAACTGCCGGATCGGCCGGCATGGCGCGAACCAAATTGCGGCTTCGATCTGCGCGCCCAGAAATGGCTCACCTGTCGCACTTGGACCCAGGAGAATCGTCACTCCTGATGCACTTGGCCTTTGCCGAGGCGCACGGCGCGCAAGCCGCTCCCCATTTGGCCGTCGGTAGCTTGTTCGACTCCGGCGATTTGCTTGGCATCATGGCGGCCATCACTCAGCGCCGGCGCATGGCCACCCTTGCACACTGCAGACGACGCGCGCCAAAACTCGATGGGCGTCGGGGATCAATTGTCTCGGGAGGATTCGATCAAGTCCGGCGGGCTTTTTTCCCTCTGGGCGGGTAAAAAGAGGTCGAAGCTTCGGCGAGACGAAGCGTCGGCAGTCGAGGGCGGCCTTCAAGCCTGCTTTCGGAAAAGTCCGCCCTGAAGGCATGGTCCGATTATGCAGCGACAACTGGCGCTGATTGGCCCACAATGGCGAAAATCGGAGAATACCGAAAACCCCGTATCGTCAGCCACGCCAGCCAGCTCCATCGTGATTCGTACATGAGCGTGGCGATGAGGTACCAAGGAGGCCGGTGGCTGTGAGACGGGATCTGCTGGACATCGAGGCTCTGGATTTTGGCCAAAATGTACCCGTAAGGTACCAGGCAGGACACAAGGGGGCGTTCCTGGTGGGTAGGTTACGACTGTCGCGACACGAGGGGCCCTATAAGCCAAGGCATGCATATGGTCTTCGGAGCTGTATAATGAGGGTCGCCAGTCTACCAAATACTGCCAACATGATAGCTTCGCAAATCTGACTGCAAACAACGCCATGTATCGTAACAAGACACCATATGGTACAAACCCGTTGCCCACCGAATTCTAGAAGAAATGCAGATCCTCCGACTTGGGCTGAGTCTGAATTATTTGGCCCTTGACACGCCCGCACCAATGACACCAGGGAGCTTCTCCTCCCCAACATTAAACAGCATCGATATCGCTAGCCACAGGATGCCGACAAGTCCCAGAGTGAAGCCAGCAAAGAGCCAAAAGGCAACACTAATGTCCTCCTTGGCACACGATGGGCCGGCCCAGTGGGTCAAGCTGCCAGATTTGCTTCGCGTGCTCAAGCAATGGCAGGCATAGCAGACATCTTTGCCGTCCTTGCCGTCGGGGGTAGCGTATTTGTTGAGACAATCGCCGTGCTGCGAGCAATTACCCGTAGCAGACATACAGCTCTCTTTAGAGTTGAAGCATGCTGCCACAGGGCCTTGAGAAGCATGAAAGACGTTGTTCTCGGAGGCGGATGAGGTTGGGGTGGCGGGCGCCACGGTCTTTTCCAGAGAAGCCATGACTTGCTCCGCCTGCCGGCGGCGCAGTTCTTGGGATTTGTCTGACCAAGACTTGGAGCTCGCCGTTGCGGGGAGGAGAACGATGGTCGTCTCTAGCTCACCTGCCTCGGCGAGGTGAGACAACTGAGGAAGCTTTTGAAGAAGTTCATCGAGAACCGTAGGATCCTGGGACAGCAGTTAGTTTCAGGGATGCTTTGGCAACTTTCCAATGCAAGCGTTACCTTTTTCAGGTTGTACTTGGCGACAGCAGACTGCCTCCCATCCCAGCACTCCTCGAGCGGGTTAACAATCTGCCGCATGTCACACTGGTTGCCATTCGTTACTCCGACCCTGAGGAAGTCAAGTGTGATCATTTCGTCGTGGGCCTTGGACGAAGGAGGATCGGCAATGGTGAATTCGGGCTTCCTGTCGAGGGCGAGTCCCAAGTCCTTGATTTGCTTGTCCGACATTCCCTCCAGCAACATGACCAGCTGGCTCGGCTGGTCATCGCTGCTGTCCGCGAACAGCGGAGGAGAAGCCTTGCCGAATCGGTTCATCACGTCCACGGCCTCTTTAGTCTCGACGTCGTTGGGAACATCGTAGCTAGAAGGGCCATGGCCGATGGGCGCCAGACGTTGCAGCAGGAGCAGACGTGCAAGGCTGGGCGAAAGGGATGGCGTCGTCGAAGAGGCCTCGCGGGCCGGCACGAGGTAGACTTCGGCGTCTGGTTGAGCAGCGGCAGCGCACCCTGCAAGGGCCGCAATGAGCCCGGCGATGGGCTTCATGATGGTCGTCGGGTTCGTGAAGCTGAAGCGTTGCTGGCGAGCTGGCAAGCTTCCCACGTCACCGGGCCCAGGTAGGTAGTCTTGATCCACGTTGATGGGGGGACGCTTGGCGCGCGTCGGAATGTCGGCGCCAGGATACTCCGACACCTCGTCACTCCTCCACCAGCCTAGGCACCGTCTAATCCGAACCTACGAACCGGTCAGAACTTCGTCATCTCCGAGGCAATACTTTAATCGCCATCGACTTTCCTCGTCTTCTTCCCTCATCTCAACGGCAGCATCTGCTTCATCAGCATTTTCAGCTCAGACCTGCGACAACTACACGGCATGCTGCCTCGCGCAGCGGCGGCCGCCTCCGGGCGTGCCTCCATCACACTTGTCATCGGTCGATCTCGGCTGGCCAGTCGCCTATTTTCCGTACCGAGAAGGGAAATGTCGTTCTTGCCCTGGAGGCGCAATCAAGCACAGCCTCCCATCTCAGTTTATTTTGCTCGAGGGGCTTCTCAACCTAGACCAAGTGCCTGGAAAGGTCGACTCGGGTATGATCTGCGACGGATACCACAGTGGGCCTGGAGCTGACGAGCGCAGACGAGCGGTCTTCACAACCTTAGCACTGTATACGTGCTGGCAGATATTCGCGACAGTCGTCTTTGACCCCTTGCTCGACTGGGCCGATCACGAGTGGGACTCATTGTCGGAAAAGGAAAAGAAGGAGATGGAGGACTTGTCCGCAGAGGACGAGCCTATACTGTTTCTGCCATTTCCATTCACGACGAAGGAAGTCCAGCAGCCGGCATATCGGGGCTCTGATCCGGAATGGGCCATGTTTCTAGCCGTGAACAAGGACCAACAGCTTCAGAAAGACATCAAGTGTAGGTCGCAAACCTCCTTTGTGATATGCTGCGGGGAAACTTACTCTTTGCAGTCGGCCTTGCTGAAGTTATACGGCGCGGCGTGGAAAGAAACCCAGCCTATGTAAGGCTACTTGGGGGTAAAGACATCAAGCTCAAGAAGCTGTGGTTGGACATCATCTATCCCCCTCGACCGCCTGCGAAGCACTATGTCTCCGGGTAAGCTGACTCTACCAATGCCGTACCCGAGCGCGAGTTAATCAATCCTTAGACTCATTATCGACGATGATGGTTTGTTCTGGGGCGACCGGCCCATCGACTCTCTGGCCGCTAGCCACCTGGACATGGCTTTGTACCCCAAGGCTGTGGCTTTAACGGTGTGGACATTCGTCAACTTCCTCTTCAAGCAGACAGCACAGGACGTTGCCAAGGCTCTTGGGCTAGGCACACCGCCGCCTCCCGAAACTACGTGGCAATCAGTCGCGTTGAACCGGATGAGGGAGCAGGGCGCGCTAGGTGGTCCCGGGAGACAGCCGGCCAACGGGCCAGAGCAGCCAGAAAAGCCCACAAGCTTTCCCATACAGACCGCGGGCGCCGACATGATTGGCACACCCTTTGGCGGCGAGAGCCAAGTCGACCCGCGCATCCAGGCGGCCCTCCAGGCGGCCGCCATGACGTTTTCGAAGAACTGGCAACCCGCCAAGCAGCCCCCGAGCCGCGGCTGCATACGTGTGGATGGATTGGTAGAGCTTCAGGGTCCGGCGGCTGTCATGGCTGTCTACGTTCTGGGATGGTACGACCCCAAGCAGAGAAAGTACATGGGCATTCAAACTGGTCTCAAGCATTTGGTGCAACTCAAGCAGAGACCGGCAGGTGGGTGACGAACAGGACCTGGATGTTCACCTTGGCCTGGAATTGTATGAATAGCACAAGCATGGCTCGGCGCTGGGAGGGCACTCCATTTGATGATACCATAGATCCAAGGGAATTTTTTTGAAGGCTGGAACTGCAAAGACCAACGAATCCGCTTGCAAAGGGTCTAGCTTGACGTTATCTGCGCGGCATGGCACCTAATTATGCCAAGATGCCCGTGACATAAACGTCTTAACACCGTGAAATATCATATATGTTCAGTTCAATAGCAGTAACAATCATACCTGCCTGCTCTCCGAGAATCCAGCTGCCCCCCATTCTCCCGTCCAACATTAGGCCATCCACATAACGCCACTAATCGCATTCAGACTGCCCATCTTACCCGCCCAAGCGCTCCGTGAGATATTCATGCCAGTCACACCGACACCAGGCTTAGAAACAGAACCAGGTCCAACATGCAGGCTTCGCTCAGGGCATAGCTAGCTTCGCATCAAGTTTACAAACACGGTGAAGATCTCCAGCTCAGCCTCAGCGCCGCCTGGCTCACGCTCGCTGCGCGGGATGGCTGCGATGAGATGCGCCTCGATGACGTTGACTCCAGGATGCAGAACCACCTCGAAAGCCCGTTCCTGCTGCAACTGGTTCGGGAGCACCTGCATGGACGGCTTGAGGGGCTGCTTGTCGATCATGATCCAGAGGCTGTACTGCCGGTCGTAAAGAAAGTCGGGGAGCATAGGCACGATGAAGACGCGATTGTAGTGCGGCGGCAGGCTGACAGTAGCGGACTGTTGTAGCTCCTTGGAGTGGGGAAGAACCGTGATGACATTTGGGTGCTCAACTTGCATGTTCGGATGCAACTGAATGCGCAGCTGAGAGATCAATGCATCCTTAATGCCTGGTGATACGTTAGCAACAAGTCAACACCTCATTCCTAGACAATAAACACGTACCTTTTCCAGGCCGACGAAGTCGCTTTGGTTCCACGTAGCTGTTGAATCCAGCGTTGAGAGGAACCGCCTGAGGGAGAGGCACAGGGGGGATCCCAGTGGCCAGTGGCCGCGCCGCTGCGAGCGGGCCGTCAGGCGGTTGAACCCCGACCGCAGAAGGCCCGAGTGCGATTTCCTCTGCTTTGAGGCCAACTTGTGCCGATGGGCTTGGAGACGGAACAGAAGCCGAGACGCTGCGGGTTGCATCCAGACGGCTAGACGTGCGAGACAGGCCGTTGACTCCAGCAGCGGGGGTATCCGCGGACTGCGATGCCGCAGGCGCCGGGGAGTCGGCTGAACCTCCGCGCCCGCCGACATGAATGGTGATTTTCTTCCCAGAGCCTGGGGTTTCACTGCCTTGGCCAACCTTCAGCTTGATCTTGGGCGGTTGTGCAGGCTCGGGCACAACGGCTTGCGCCTTCTTCAACTCCCCATAGAATGCCTCCTGACGGGAAGTTAGTAAAGCCTATGTGACGCGGCGGGATCCGATGCTTACCTCGAGTTCTTGTGCCAGATCGTAGATTTCGCTGCCTTCTTCGTTGTAAAAGTATGCATTGGTCCACAGCAACTTGGACTTCTCCTCAAAGGCGCTCCAGCTCTTGAAGTCGCTCACACCAGTCGCGTCGCCGCGTCCATGAACACCCTTGACCGATTTCTGCAATTTCTTGAGGGACAGCGGGTCGGTAATAACCCGATAGTAGTCTTTCAAGGCCCGTGGCGGCAGGTTGTGGAACGGCTCAAAGTATGCCTCGTATCTGCATTCGCGTTAGACTATGCCAATGAGGACACGGGGAGGCGCAACGTACTCTGGCTCGTAGTAGCGGAGAAGCTCTTCAACGATCTTCTCCTGGGCCTGCTGGAAGCTCAACCCCTTATAGGGAACATCCTGATACTGGTGATCGGGCTTGCCAGGAGGAATGGAGCGGCGCGGGCTCTCCTGAGCTTGTGAAGTTGAGTTTCTCGAAGGACGGCCGGATTCTCTTCGCTTGAGAACAATGGACCGTCTTCTTGAGCCGCGTGCAACCTCTTCTTCATCTTCTTCCTCCTCGCCCTCGGCATCCTCATCTTCAGCTTCAGACCCACCTTGCTCGTCCTCTTCGCCTTCAGCATCTTCGTCCTCTTCTTCGCCATCTGAAGGTGGCAAAGCTGTCGGTTGCGCTTGGTATCCGCGAGTTCCATATGCAGGATTCGTCTTCGTCATGTAGTTGCTCAAAGCCTTGCGTACGCGCTCGGCATCATCGAAATTAGAAGAAGATCGCGGGTAGAACTCTTTCGCGTTGGAGATCATTCGTTTGAAATAGCTTTCGAGCTCCGCGAGATTCCGAAACTTGCCATTGTTGAGTTTCTCTTCAATGGTTTCCAGAGAAATCGGCATCCGCGTTCGCTTGTAGTATTCTTCATTTCCCTCTTTGGGAAGCAGCTTCTCGAAGTAGGTTGCGACCAGTCGTCCACTGAAGGGGCTTCATGTCAGTAATCACGCGCATCGCTTCTGGCTTGGAGTCAGGAGTCGCACCTCTTATCTGCAGTCCGCCGTATCTGCTCAAGAAAGCTCAATCCATACGCCGTCG
This sequence comes from Tolypocladium tropicale, assembly GCA_024340005.1. Taxonomy (NCBI): domain Eukaryota; kingdom Fungi; phylum Ascomycota; class Sordariomycetes; order Hypocreales; family Ophiocordycipitaceae; genus Tolypocladium; species Tolypocladium tropicale. Next base: position 11,840 of record JALHBU010000044.1, on the reverse strand, counting down.
TCGACTCTCGCGATTCGCCTTTGGAGAGGTCAAAGTCCTGCAGAGGACTACGAGTTAGCAAGGCATTCGTAGGCAGCATTTAGGAGGATGCCGGGGGCCAGGCGAACACCATGATGCACATCAGGCGGTAGACCATGCACAAAAATACAGGTATGAGTCGCAAGGCGTGGGGAGTAGACTTGCCGTCGTCTTGCGTCGCTTGGACGAGCGGTCGTCTGAATCTGACGCCGCAGTGCCGTTGGCCTTGCGTTTAGAGTCCATCATGAAGCGATCTGCCGGAATCGCGACGGCTCGCGCATCACATGCTATAACGCCACAATCCACGCGATCGAGTGGCTGAGGCGCAATGGCCCGTTCAACCGGGTGTTGCAAGCGACAACTGACGAGGCTGGCGCTTGATGAAGTGCGGTTGACGCGTGCAGGGACTCGATCGCGTCGCTCCTGTCAGCTGTTCCACGTGGCTGTCTACGCCAGGGAGGAGCGGAAAATTCGGGGTAGGGTTCGGAGGGGGGTTAGAAGAATGCGATTTGAAGCAGCTCCTTGGGCGATTTTGCAAGGACCGGGTCCCTGAACTGATTGCTGTCGAAGGTGCTCAGGGCGGCTTGGAGAGTTGGAGCTTTTGGCTTTTCGAGGAGGGTCAAGATCAGGTACGTACTGGGGACGTGATCGCGCCATGCCTAATTCGGTAATAAGGCAGCAAGGCAGAGATGCCGCGAGCACCGATGACAATGGAACGGAGGACGCCCAGATTTCGTGCTCTCCCTGCATACGTCTTGGATTCGATGCTATTTACTCCGTACTCTCTTATAATGTAATTGAGAGTCATGAAATTGTGTGGGCTGTTCTTTTTTGCAATGAGAGCTAAGAGAGAAGCAGCAGCAATCAAGCTTGGAAATGGCATTGAACACTGAGCAGCTGTTCCATGACTATTTCAAAATGCTTGCTATAGCATGAATTAATAGAAAAGGACAGGGCCTTTGAGCTGCAATAAAGCAAAAGCATCCCGTCAACTCTCAGGTTGCTAAGGTACGAAGTATACGAGGCTGAATGCTGTATCCAGTTGGCGGTGTGGCGGGGCAAGCAAACGACCCCCCACCATGGGAGCCCCGTGCGTACACCTAGGTAATCAGAGCTTCGTCCTTTCATCACTGCGATTCCGTGGTTCCGCCAAGGTCGCGAGCAATCGTCATGGCAGACTCAAAGACGCCACTCGACCCGCCTCCAGAATACTCCGCGACAGCGGCAGAGCACGGGGCTGGACCTCGTCCGAGCGGGCCGGTACGGCGTCCTGTCTTGCCTCTCGACCTGCCGATTCTCAAGCACCTAAATGCGAAGCGAGTCATCCTGGCCTCTGCGTCCCCTCGGCGCAAGGCTCTGCTGCAACAGGTACTGTGGCTTTCAATCAACGCTCGGGTATGTGTCATGCTGACCAGGAGGCAGATGGGCTTGACCAACCTGGAGATCACGCCCTCGACAAAGCCGGAGGATCTCGATAAAGCGGTCTACGGACCGTGGGAATACGTCGCGGAAACCGCTCGCCGGAAATGCCTCGACGTCTACCAGACCTGCCTGGAGACGCATCTCGCCTCCATTCCAGACCCGGACCTCGTCATCGCGGCCGACACCGTCATCGTGACCCGTGACGGCCGAATTCTGGAGAAGCCACGGAGCGAAGCCGAGCACATCCGAATGCTGAAGCACATGCGGGACACGGAGATGCACCGAGTGTTGACGGCAGTGACGGTCCTTGCGCCGAGGGAAGACGCGAGGCATCCCGGGTACAGCATCACGAGCCACACGGAGGAGACCAAGGTCTACTTCTGGGGTGAGGACGATGGGCTGCCGAACGATGTGATCGAGTCGTACGTCAAGACTCGGGAGGGAGCGGACAAGGCCGGTGGCTACGCCGTGCAGGGTATCGGCGGCATGCTCCTGGTCAAGAGGGTTGAGGGCAGCGTGGACAACGTGGTTGGGCTACCGGTGAGACGGTGCCTGTCTATGGCTGAGAAAGTCATCTTTCGGCAGGATGCGGATGAGTTTGACGAGGAAAACTCCGACGACGACGTATGATGTTTGGTCCAGACACTGCGTGGGCTCGGGGCTACCCTTGCCAATTGCTTCGCCAGCATCATGTGCGTACGGGAACCGGCGGTGTTCCCAGCCATTGGCCTTGGTTCGGGTCTCTTGCGAGATCAACCGTAGCCGGTAGACTCAGACATTTCAGCGTGGGCCGAGAAAATAGACATGCAAGCCTCATTTCAAGTCCAAAACCAGGCGAATCGGGTCAGCAATGGCCGTGGTCCTCGGCGGTGACGTCAAGGGCGCCTTTCAACAGCCTCGAGCCGAACAGGCTGTTCGACTCTTTGTGCAACTGAGCATCATGTGTGAATCCCTCTCAAACGTGCACTATATCGCCGACAGCGTCAGTCGCTTCCGTTTGAAAAGCAGCTGTGTCGGCTCGCTGCAGGCACTGCTTCTGGAAATGCTTGCGGGCAGATGGGAGAGCTCTGGCTGAAGGTGAGATGTGCGACAGGCCGTGGTGACATGTGAAAGCCGCGACTACGGAGTAGCTGGCTGCAGGAACCAACCAAGCCCCGAAAGCCACCACTGGGGCGGGCCATCCGCCGGAGCCGGCGGCCACCAACTGCTTGATGCAGGGACCAGGGGTGGCAGCAAGAATCTGGGGCAGCATCCTTGCACACCTTTCGAGCACTGAGCCAAAAGTGAGCATGTGATCGCATTGAATCCTTCATCGTCGCCCTCATTTCCATCCCGCACCGCCCCCTCTGCTGCACATCCAGACCACCCGAGACGCGCAGGCCATTCTCGTGCAAGCGCAGCGCACGCAATGTCATCCCCCAACAACACGTCGACGTCGCCCGGCGAGGGCGCCCCAGGCGGCGCGGACGAGAAGCCGCGCCTGACGGAGGAGGAGAAGAAGCAGAACCACATCGCATCAGGTGCGTCCCCCGCCGATGCGCATCGCCGCGCACCTGCTAACGCATCCTCTGCAGAGCAAAAACGCAGACAGGCCATCCGCGAAGGCTTCGACCGCCTGACGGAGCTCGTGCCGGGTCTCGAGGGCCAGGGCCGCTCCGAGGGCCTCGTCCTCAAGCGCACCGTCGAGTTCATGCGCCAGCAGCTCGAGGAGCGGCGCGCCATGATTGATCGCATCGAAAAGTCCGGCGGGCACGTCGATGAAGAGTTGAAGAAGTAAAGGCCCTCGTCGAACCGCCGCGCGCGCAGAGGCAGCAGGCTAACCCCCGTCGCAGAGCCGTCAACGGCCAGAGCAGCACCCGAGGGAAGGGTTGAGGAAACACCTCGTCTCCGGACACTTCCGACGATTCTACGGCGCCGCTTGGCGCGCCGTATGCCTGAGCCGCGGTGCGAGCTTCACATTCGCGACGTGCCGAGGAGCGGGCCAGCGTCAGCAGAGGAGCCCGCCGTTCAACCCCGTCACTGTCACATGACGGAGCAAAGAGGCGCAACGCCATCCATCACCATCACCAAGGGGCATCAGCTTCATGGAAGGAGGCCTACAGAGGCCACGGCGCAGGGTGTTTAAGGAGTAATTGGATGAGGCGCAATGGGGAGGCAACATTGTATTACGACTCGGCTATATGAGGGGAGAGGTACCCGTCGAAGTAGGCTATTGAAGAGCATCTACCATACTGCGCATCCTGTCACGCATCTCTGCCGGGCTCATCCTCTCCTTTCCGAGGCTGACCTGCCTATTCTTGACGTCTTCCTCGCCAACAACCAGTATCTGGCTGTATCCGCTGGTGCGCGCCTCTCTGATCTTGGAGCCCAGCGGTCGGGCCGTGGTGTCCACGTCCACCGCGAGCCCGGTAGGGTTGACCGGACCATTGCCGGAATTTGCAGTGCTATCAATGCCAATCAAGACGTCGCGGACCTCCTCGGCCCAGTCCAATACGGGCGTCGATGTGTTGACGGTGAGGATGATGGCCTGTCTGGGGTTCAACCAGAACGGCCATTTGCCATTGTAGGATTCGATGAGAAGCGCCATCAATCGTTCCACGGATCCGAGGACTGCGCGGTGTATCATGACAGGGCGCACAGGGCCATACTCGGCAAGCAGCCTCGGGTCCTCGGTCGTCTCGCCTCGTGCCTCGTACTCGGGGGCCGGGGCCTGATACTCGAGCTCGAATCGCTTCGGTAGCTGGAAGTCCAGCTGGATCGTCGCCGTTTGGTGCTCCTTCCCATCCGAGTCCTGCAAGATGATGTCGATCTTGGGCCCGTAAAACGCACCGTCTCCTTCGTTCAGGGTCCACTCCATGCCTGACGCGTCGAGAGCACGCTTCAGCCGGTCCTCCGCCCGATTCCACTCCTCCTCGGTTCCGATGTAGTGGTCCTTCGGCCGAGTGGAGAGCGCCAGTCGGTAGCTAACGCCCAGCTGCAGGACGCTGTACACGACCTTGACAAAGTCCAGCGTCTTCTTGATCTCCTCCTCTACTTGGCTAGGCCGGCAGAAGATGTGCCCATCGTCCTGGTGGAAGCGGCGTACTCGCGTCAACCCGGACAGCGCCCCGGAGATTTCGTTTCGGTGCAATGGGCTGAAATCGGCGTATCGAACGGGAAGGTCTCGGTAGCTGTGCAACTTGGACTTGAAGATGAGGCAATGGCCTGGGCAATTCATGGGTTTGAGCCCGTATTCCCCGTCGCCCTCCTCTTCCGCTCCGTGCTCGCCGCTACAGCACCCTTTCGAGGCGTCTTCGTTCTCCTTTGTGTTTCCCGTCACCGAGTACATGTCATCGGCGTAGTTTTCCAGGTGCCCTGACTTGGCCCATAGGGACTTCTTATAGATGGTCGGCGTGATGACTTCTTGGAAGCCGTAGCGGACGTACTGCTTGCGCAGAAAATCGACGAGCCGGTTAAATATTCGCGCGCCATTGGGCAGGAATATCGGCGACCCGGGGCTGTAGATGGACGTGATGAAGAGCTCCTGTTGCAGCCCCAACTTTCGATGGTCCGGCTGCTCGACTTTCTCGGGCTTCTTCTGCGAATAGGGGCGGCGGGACAGGCATGCCGGACAGGTCCATTGCGATCGCGCCAGCGCAGAAGCGGTCGGCCTGGCCGTCCGGGGGCGGATCATGGCGATTGCGCGCGTCAATTGCGCCGAATCTCGCCGTCGTGGTCGGGGCTTGATGATCGTTCGAGTCACAAATTGTTGGCGGCGTTTGATCTGAGCTCGCTGCTGAATGGGGCATGGTCCCGCCCGCCGCCGGCGGCTGCTGGGCCCAGTGGGTGTCTCATCCAGGTACCATCAGTTACCTACAGCCGGCGCCCAGCACGACATCAACGAGATCTCGTAATCAGGGAGCACCAGACGCGTTGAATGCGGTCCAGTTGTCATATGAGACGAAAATACCATCCCTGCCTTACTTTGTGCCGAGGTAGGTAATTTGTGCAATAGATACCGGCAACACGAATACAAGTCCCGTTGCTCAAAAACGGCCTCCTCCGATGCTGTCTCTTTCTTTCGGCGTGTCTCGCAAGCCAGTGCTATGAAGTCAACTGCATAGAGACCAAAAGGGTCTTGATCACAATATTGGCCATTTTGGTGACCATATTTGGCCATATCAACGCCGCTTCCAACGTCCCTGCGTCAACCTCGTATTGCCTGCCGCACGCCCATCTGTGCCCCTCCATTTAACGACAACCCCACCACTAGCCATTATCGACGGGCTCCAAATTTCCAGCTTCCTACAACTACACCTCACCGCACGCCGCCACCACCGAGTCAGGGTCATCCCCTGTGCAGGCAGAGGCTCAAAGCTCGTGGAGACGTGCCCGTCGTCGCCAACATGAGCTTCGCCATCGAAGTGCCTGGCGAGGCAAACCCGCTAGGGCCCGAGACGCTCTGTCGCGCCCTGCAGTCGGCAACCTCCCATGACTACGCCCAGCGGCAGGCTGCGGGCCAGCAGCTCTCGTCATGGGAGCAGCAGCCGGGCTACTACTCGTCGCTTCAGGTATGCGTCCGTGGCGCCTTTCGCGTTGTTCGCTGGCTAATGTCCTCCCCACAGGCCGTCTTTCTCGACAAGAACCTACCCACCGATATGCGGTTCCTCGCCGTGATCCAGCTCAAGAACGGCATCGACAAGTACTGGAGACTGTACGCGCAGGTCAAGAACGGAATCAAGCCGGACGAGAAGAACTTGATACGGTCGAGGTTGTTCCAGGGCACCATCGACGAGGAGGAGAAGAACCTGGCCCTTCACAATGCCCTGGTCGTGGCCAAGGTTGTCAGGATCGACTATCCTGCGGATTGGCCCGAGGCTCTTTCCACCTTGATTGACCTGTTGCGTTCCTCGAAACAAGGAAGTCAGCAGCACCTCTACGGCACGCTTCAAATACTCCTCCGAGTCGTCAAGGAACTGGGCACGGCGCGTTTGAGGAAGTCGCAGACCGCGCTGCAATCCATCACTCCTGAGATTGTCTACGTGCTCAGCGGAATCTACTCGGAAAAGTCAACAGCGTGGCTGTCATTTTTGACCGGTGGACAAGGGAGCGAGGGCGAGGCGAATCTGGCCATGCTGAACAGTCTCTTCTGCCTCAAGATCCTTCGACGTCTCATCATTCTCGGCTACGAACGACCTCACGGCGACAAGTCTGTTGAGCATTTTTGGACTTTGTCTCAGAACCAGTTTGGCCAACTGCTTGGACTGGTTAGCCAAGATGCCACAGCCTCCGCCGCCTACCAAGACATCATCGGCAAGCACCTTCTGCAATTTACGAAGTTGCATATCGACATGGCTGAGCAACATGCGGCAAGTTTTTCCATGCTTCCAAATTCGCTGTCTCTGGTCCACGCCTACTGGGATCTGGTCGCCCAGTTCGCCGAGGTCTTTGACAAGTCCGGTGGGATTCGTCAGGGCTCGGGCGATGCTGGCACCGCCAAGGCAAAGGTCGAGGGCCCGTTGCAAGAAAGACTGGCGCTGAGGGGCCTGCTCCTTCTTCGCGCCTGCGTGAGAATCGCCTTTATGCCCGCGCAAACTTTCAAGTATCGAACTCCAGAAACCAAGGCTGGGCAAGAGCAAGCCAGGGCGACCATCAAGACGGAGCTCTTCAAGGATGATTTTGTCATCTCCATCGTCAACTCCATCATCTCCCATCTCTTTGTGTTTCGTAGGTCAGACCTCGAGGCCTGGGAGGATGATCCAGAGGACTGGGAGCAACAGGAGCAGAGCGAGGGCAATGCGTACGAGTGGGAAGTCAGGCCATGTGCCGAGAAGCTATTTCTCGACCTGCTTACGAACTTCAAGCAACTCATCATTCCACCCCTGCTTTCATACTTTCAAACCGCCCAGGTGCCCCAGGCAGACATTGCCACGAAAGAGGCCGTGTACACCGCCATGGGATTGGCATCCGGTCACGTCTTCAAAGATTTCAACTTTGATGATGTGCTAGTCTCAACCATTGTCAATGACGCGCAGCAGCAAGGCGGCCTGTACAAGGTGCTGCGGCGAAGAATTGCGATTCTCATCAGCCAATGGGCGCCAGTTGAGCTCTCGGACACCAGCCGACCGGTGGTGTACCAGATATTCCAACACTTTCTGAACCCGAATGACGAGACGAACGACCTGGTGGTGAGAATTACGGCGGCTAGGCAGCTGCGTTGGATTGCAGATGAGCTTGGCTTCAGCGTGGAGGCCTTCTTGCCGTACACTTCAGATGTTTTGACTCAGCTCATCCAGCTCATCCAACATGTCGACGTTGACGAAACGAAACTGGCCATTCTTGAATCCATCCGGATAGTAGTCACGCGCATGGAGGACCAAGTGTCCCAGTTTGGCGATCAACTGATGTCTGCCCTGCCAAGCGTATGGGAGAAATCGGGCACAGAAGAGTACATGATCAAGCAAGCCGTCATCGCGATCTTCGCCGCTTTGGTTATGAGCATGGGGGCTAGTTCGCAGCGGTACCAAAACTACATGATCCCGCTGCTGTCCGAGGCAGCGCGGCCTGGGTCGGACTTGCACGTCCATCTCATCGATGAGTCGCTCGAGTTGTGGAACGCCATTTTGATGCAGAGCAATGCTCCCCTCGCGCCAGAGGTCATCAACCTGGCAGAGATGGCGCTTCCTCTTCTGGAGTACCAGTCCGACACAGCGTCTCAGGCGCTGAGTGCTATCGAGTCCTACATCTTGATAGCTCCGGGTGCCTTGCTTGAGGACAGGCTACGCCGACCAACACTGGCAGCCTTGTCTGGCACCCTAGAGTCAAAGAGCCGCGAGCAAGTGCGTCTGGGCACCATTTGCATGGAATACCTTATCCGGGCGGCAGCTGAGCTCGGGGGCTCAGGCGGCATCTCCGTCGTCATCCAAGACATGATCGAGAGCGGCTTCATGAACAAGATCATGACGAACCTTCGAGACGCCTGGGAAGCACACCAGACGACGGGGCCCAACAGAAAAATCAGCAAGCTCAACACCATCACCGAAGGCGACTACTTCGCCATCCTGGCGCGCTTGGCTCTGGCGGAACCGAACCTCTTCGTGCAGATGCTCACCACGCTCGGCAGCCTGGAACAAGTCTGGGCATGGCTTTCGGCCGAATGGTTCTCCCACCTGTTCGGTATGGATGATATCGAGCGGCAGAAGCTCTATCTCCTCGGTCTCACCCGGCTCATCGAGGTTCCGTCACCGATGCAGGAGCTCATCCTCGGGAGGCTGCAGGACTACTTCGACATGTGGACGACTGTCGTCTTGGATCTTCAGAGCGGAGAGGCAAACGGGTCGGACACGCTGATCTGGGGCGAGCAGGAGGCCACCGAGTACGATACCCCGAAGATTGTGGCAGAGCGGCAGGTCAACACCAAGGACCCGGTGCATTCGGTGCATGCGTTTGGCTTCGTGGCGCCCAGACTCCAAGACCTGGTGGCTCGTGTAGGAGGAGAAGCTGCGTTCCAGGAGCAGTGGGCGGTCAATGTAGATAAGGAGGTGCTGGGCAGGTTCCATGAGCTTGCCAGGGCGTCGCAGCACTAGCGAAGGGAGACGGGGCTTGCATATGACGTGATGAAGCAGAACGACTGGATGATTGCATAGATCATGGATACACCTTGGCATGATACTTGCGGCACAAGATATGATTGACACTGCAACTCGAAGTTCTCTCGTGAGCATGACTACAATAGTTGAACATATCTTGGTTCCGCTTACGTCGGTCTACTTGCTAAACATATGTAAATCGCCATGTTTGGAGGTGACGAAACGATGCATGGAGCTTGCTGCATCGGGACCGCCCAAGTCAAGGCCCTCGGTCGTCTCAATCTCCGTGGCACAGTTACAGCCGACTAGATCCCTCCTGAGGAATCTTGACGACGACCTTGCCCCACGTCCCTCTGCCTCCCAACGCCACCAGCGCGTCCTTGACCCTCTCCAAGCCGACAAACTCGTCGTCGGTGTACTCGGTGCCCCTCAGCTTCCCCTCGGCGACCAGCTTCATGATGCCCTGCCAGACGACGGGGATCATGGCGCGCTCGTGGACGGCGTACGCGCCCCAGTGGATGCCGACGAGGGAGATGTTCTTGAGCAGCACCTTGTTCATGGCCACCTTCTCGATGTTGCCCGCCGCGAAGCCGACGATGAGGATGCGCCCGTTCCAGGCGGTGCACTTGGTGGACTTGTCGACGAGGCCAACGGGGTCGTAGACGATGTCGACGCCCTTTTTGCCGGGCGTCAGGGCCTTGACCTTGGCAGGCCACTCGGGGTCCGTGTAGGAGACGACGTGGTCGGCGCCAAACGACTTTGCGATCTCGAGCTTCCGGGGCGTCGAGGCCGTGGCGATGACGGTGGCTCCAAACGCCTTGGCGACTGCGGCGCGAGTCAGACCGGGGGAAGGGGGCCAAGGCCGGTTGAGGAGACTCGGGACGCGAACTCACCTTGCACAGCGGCCAGCCCGACGCCTCCCGCGGCGGCGTGGACGAGGACGTGGTCACCCTGCTTGACGTTGGCCCTCACCACCAGCGCGCCGTAGCTCGTCGGCGCGGTGACGAACAGGCCGGCCGCCTCCTGGAACGACCAGCCGTCCGGCACGGGCAGCAGCGAGGCCTCCTTGGCAACGATCTTGGTGGCGAAGGCCCCCTGCGCGGCGCCGAAGACGCGGCTGCCCGGCGGGAACTTGGGCTTCTTCTTGGCGCCGCGGGGCGCGGAGACGACTACGCCCGCGAACTCGGCGCCGGCGACCCAGGGGAAGGCTGCGGCGAAGAGATGTGAGCTGGCACGTCGAGTACGGGGCAGTGAGGAGTGGTGAGAAGGGTGGGGTTGGTGCTTACGGGGTTGGTTCTGGTAGCGGCCTTGGACCTGCAGAATATCGAAGAAGTTGGCCGCCGCCGCGTGGACCTGGATGAGGTACTCGTCGTCCTTGGGCGTCGGGTCCGGCAGGTCGATGACCTTGAGGTCCGCCGGGCCCTGCGCATCGCGAAGCTCATCAGCAAGTCTGATATACGTACGGGAGACACGCACGGTCCGAGCGCGAGACACGTACCTTGACGTATTCTTTAATCTCAATTCCGCGCATTCTTGAGAACTGTCGACGAAGAAGGCGTTGTCCAAACGAGCAGCTCGTCAAACGGCGTGCGATGAGCGGATGGAGGTCGACGGTCGTGCCGTGCCGGCTCTTCTCTTGTCTGGGGTAAGCTGACGGCAGTGGGGATGCCGAGGCATCTTCGGCGCACGCCACCGCGTCCGGCTAGCGCCTCCGCGTCCGCGATCCGATCCCGTCCCGTTCGGGTGGGGCTGCCGTCGAGCTGGGCCATACCTTACCCTCGGGCCGGGATCTTTCGTCGACTTCAAAGACATCAACCGCGGCGTGGTGAGGATGCTTATTTAGCATTCCATTTCATAGCACTAGAGTCAAATCTTTGTAGTTGAGCCCGCTGTATGGATAGCGAGTTCATTCGCAATGTTCACCAAGTTCATAGCAATGAATGCCGCAAAGATGCAGCCATGTCGAGAGAACAGATCACATTAATTTGGACTCACCCGCCGTCTTGCCATATCTATCGTCTCGTTTATGCTTATGGTTTACACTCCCTACCAAGGGGGGTGTTGCCTTTTTTAAAGCTATTCGACCTTTGTCAATTCAATGGGCAACGTGGACGCCAGTCATTCATCGGTTTCTTACACATCAGCTGCCGAAACGAGTAAGCGAGCCACAGTAGAGCGAAACTCGCAATTGCATTCATAGCAGTCATACGGGAACCCTCAGCAACGATTGACCGGCTCAAGACGTTTGTCCGTAACTAGCACCAGCAAGAGTTGGAACTCCTTGCAACAAACCAATAAAGTAAATCCCCGGTACGTCGAGCGCTAGATCATCATGCAGGCTATGGCCCCCTGCAACGCCTGGACATCGACATATCTGTGCGGCTTCTGCACAGTCGGAGACGTCGGAGAATTTTTACACTACATCCGACGCGAAAGAGGCAACGACGTTATTCCCGTTCGATTTGACTTTGCGCGCCTCTCAATGTGGCAACTGACTCGTCCCTTCATGTTCCATTACATGTAGCGACATGATGCAAGGGTACACCCTGGAGCTCAAGGAAATTAGTCTAACCGAGGGCAACATGGCGAGTGTTGAAACGAGTGCCCAGGATTTATTCCAGGGTATGCCCATTGTGATCACTGGATCGTGGACGGGATGAAGGCGCGGGATCTGACTGCATTTCATGGGCTATCCCGGGCATGAAAGGGGTGAGATGATTTGGTTGGACGAGGTCTGGTTCGAGAAACCCGTCTACCGGGAGGAACGGAGAAAAAAATTGCACAGACATGTAAATGCCGTCTGACAACAAGGCGGGGGGGGGGGGGGGGGGG